>LR594565.1:18192438-18256476 GCA_901699155.2 Streptopelia turtur
AAGAAGACTTTTCCTGCAAAGGCCCCGTTTTGGCTCAGTGTGCCCTTAAATGTCTGTTCAGAAGCCATTCAGAAGGGTGAAGCTGCGGTAGGATTCATCCATGAAGGGATTTCTCCTGTCCCTGCCATTTTCTCTCATTTCTTCCCTTCTTCACCTTCCTGTGCTGTCACTGTCCATTGCAAGGAAAAGGCCGAGCTCAGAACCCGAGTGAAATATCTCAACAGGGCTTCAAAGGGGCAAACCCCTCACCAGCTGGGGACAAATTTCAGTATTTCCGGGTATGGTCTGAAGATCTAAAATGACTCTGAGCAGGGGGAAGGATCTGCTGAAGCAGAAACTGGGCCCGAAACATGTCAGTCTGGCAGCCTATGACGCACAGCTCTTCAACAAGATGTGAAGTTTCCAGCCTGGCAGCCTTGGATCTCCTGCAATCAATCGTTTCAGGAAGATCCACCCCTGCAACATGAAATTCAGCTTTGTAAACCCCCGACACTCACAGCAGCGTCCTGAGGAACAACCTTTGCTCAAGGTCAGGGCTGGCGTTTTTAGAGCAGCATCAGGGTGGTCCCTCTGCCCAGATGCTGGTGAGGGTCCTAAGCAGAAGCTTCCCATCAAGGCCAATTTGTTTCCTGGGTGGAATAGCATGGGTTTGGGCAAGGAGGAAAATGCTGGGTAACAGCAGGGGACACAAGTGCCATAGCGCTGGGACTGGAGATGGACCTTCTCTCAGCACAGGTGGCCAAATGACAGAGACCAACTTGGATGATTTCATAAGCAGAGATAGAAATTGGATAGAAATTGGTTAATCTGAGAGATTAACAGGACAGTAAAGAACCCTGGCTCTCCCACAAGTGAAAGTCCAGCCTTGCTGTCCTTCCTTCTCTGATCCCTCATGGCCCTGGCCGAAAGCTCAGGTGGTCTCCACTGCCCCGCACGTCAATGTCCTTCATGCCTTCCTGGCTGCACTTTCATCCTCTTCTTTCCCCTCCATCTGAGGCGAACCCCGGCCTGGGCGTCGGTGGCCACGAGGACTCATGGCCATGTTGCACCAAGGAGGAGGCACTGGTGGAGGGTGGGGGCTGCCAGGACCACTCCACCATGTCTGGAGACCTTGGCCCTGAGCTGCAGGGTGCCCAGGGGGCGAGGAGGGGGGGCGGGGGGAGGAGCAGCCACGTGTCCCCCAGGTGCTCACTGGGAGGACTGGGGAGTGGGGGGAACTGGTATACTGGGAGGAAGACCCTTTAGGTACTGGAAGGAGAAGAGTAAACTGGTATGCTGAGAGGTAAGCAGGTTTTTAACAATTATACTGGGAAAGACAGTGTTTTTCACTGGTATACTGGGAGGAAAGCGGATTTTAACTGGTATATTGGGAGGATAGCGATTAGTGACTTGTATGCTAGGAATATATTTCTTTTTAACTGGTGTACTGAGAAGACAGAGGTTCTTAAATGGTATCCTGGAAGGAGGACTGGCTTTTCACTGGCATACAGGGTGAAGTTTTCTTTTTAACTGGTATGGTGGGAGGAAGGCCTCTTTCATTGGTATGCTGGGAAAACAAGAATCTTTTCACTGGTGTACTGGGAGGACTGAGCTTTATACTGGTATACTGGGAGGATGTGAGAGTTTTACCTGGTATACTGGAAGGTCAGGTGTTTTTAACTGGTATACTGAAAAGAAGGGGACTTTTCCTTAGTATACTGGGAGAATGGCAGTTTTTAGCAGGTATACTGAGTAGATTTACTGGTATACTGGGAGGAAGGTGGGTTTTTCACTGGTATACTGGGAGGAGGAGGGAGCTGCCTCAGGCCTGGCATTAATCCAGGGCCATGGGCAGGGGCCAAAAGTCCTGCTAATAAACCCAAAAAAGGGGTAGCAATGCACAGTGAACCCAAATAAATTGTGGGTGCAAGGAACCTCATGCAGAAATTCCTCACAGTGGGCGATTTGACAACAAAGAAAACACTGTATTCCATAAATATGATAACCTGGGGGAGATGCTGTGAGCTCTGTCTGCTAAATAAGACAAATTTAAGTTTCATATTAATAATTTAGCTTAAGAAAATGCATAATAAATAGAATTAATAACTTAGAATTATAAGGTTGTGTGATTTTTAATGTACTCTCTGCCTCACATTATTACTAACTTAGATTTGCTGAAATCCTAAGCCCTGTGTTGTAAAGTGCTGGTCAAATTTACCTAAATTGCATTTACTTCTTGGAAACAAAAGCAGCTGTGATGGACACCTGAAAAACAAGACCTGGTTTGCACTTTATTGAGAAAAACAGAATTTATTTGGGTAAGATGAGGCCTTCAAGACCAGCATGAAGCTGCAGACCACCATGGCCACCATCGAGATGAGGCCATTTTTGCACTTTGCTGAGGAACAACAAGGTTAATTTGGGCAAAAAACAAAGGTCCAAGGTCAGTGAAAGGATCCTCTGACCAGGAGAAGAGCCCAGACTTGAGCCCTGGGGTGATCTTGGTGCCCCTGGGGCCACCACTTTGTGTTTTGAGGTGATCTTGGTGCCCCTGGTGCTGCCATTTTGAGCCCTGAGGTGATCTTGGTGGCACCATTTTGAGCTCTGAGGTGACTTTGGTGCCACCATTTTGAACCCTGAGGTGAGGGGCCCAAAACTGACCCTAGGATTCGAGGTCACTGCCCTGGTCCCACTGGCCAGACTCAAATATTGCAATTGGACTGAATCATGGTGTGGGGGATTGGTAAATAGTCGGTAAAGATATAAAATCCCCAGGACTTCTATGCAGGGCTGGAGCCTCTGTGAAGGCACCAGCTCTGGACAACCCTGCTGCTGTACCATTTAATCAAATTATTAATTTCTGCAAACTTTGATGCCTTTGGGTATCTGTCGAGAGACCTGGGATCTCAAGTGGGTCAAGATGCAGAATGATGGAATTTTGAAATCCTGACCAAGCCATATAAAGAATTGTGTCTGCACATATAACCCTTTGGCCATTTGACCTGTTTTCCATCTATGTCTCTTAGACTTGAACCATTGACCAAGCCTGGGATTAAGTTTGGATCCAGTCGCATCCAGACTTTTCTGAGGAGTTAAGAAAGCAAGAGGGTCCATTCTGAACCTCGTGACTCAACGGAAGGGCCTCCTCCTGCCATTTTGCATCTCCTGTCCCATAAAAATAATTGAAAACCAATTCTTATGCAATGGTCCTTGACATATTCTGTCCATTAAATGGACCTTGCTGGCGAACTCTGTTCATTTACATTTTTCTTTGCGTTCTAAACACGAACAGGACCCCAAATTGCTTGTCCCCAACACCAGGTGAAGGCCATGGAATCCCGGGATGGTTGGGGTTAGAAGGGGCCTCTGGAGATCATCCAGTCCAACCCACCTGCTAAAGGAGGTTCATCTAGAGTGAATTGCACAGCATTGTGTCCAAGCGGGTTTGAATGTCTCCAGAGAAGGAGACTACACACTGATGTCTGCTGTCTACCTTTGAAAGGTCTTGGGAAGTGGCAGAGGTTCCTGAAGACAGGGAGGTAGCAAATGTCGCTCCCGTCCTCAAGAAGGAAGATTCAGGGAACCGCAGGTAGGTCGGCCTGACCTCCACTCTGAGAAGATGATGGAGAAACCTCCCCTGAAAGCATTTCTTGAGGCACGGAGGACGAGAAGGTGGTGGGAGTGGTAACTTGGAGACGAGCACCTTGTGCTTAACCACCAGTTTGCACCAGCTGGAGAGGAGTTTCACCGGGAAGGACCTTGGTTGTGGTGGACATGAGGTTGAACCTGAACCAGTGTTGTGGTGAAGGCAGCCAATGCTGTCCAGGGCTGTGGTGGGCAGAGTCTTGCCAGAATCACAGAATCATTTTGGTTGGAAAAGACCCTAAAGCCCACCGAGTCCAACTGTTAACCCAACCCCATCACTAACCCATGTCCCTGAGAACCTCATCTCCACATCTGTTCAACCCCTCCAGAGATGGTGACTCCACCACTGCCCTGGGCAGCCTGTTCCAACACCTGATAACCATTTTGTGAAGAAAGTATCCCAAATTTCCCACCTCAACCTCCCCTGGCACAACTTGAGGCCATTCCCTCTCGTCCTATCAAAAGGTTGAGGGACGTGATGCTTCTCCTCTGCTCAGTACTGGAGAGGCCACGGAGTTATGTCCAGTTCTGGGGTCCCCAGTACAAGAGGGACACAGGGATACTGGAGAACATTCAACAAAGGGCCATTAGGATGATGAAGGGCCAGGACCATCTGTCCTCTGAAGAGAGGCTGAGGGAGATGAGGAGAGAGAGCTCAGGAGAGCCCATGGATGTGCAGAAACACCTGGTGGGAAGTGATGAAGAAGGTAGACCCAGGATCTTCTCAACGGATCCCTAGAACAGGAGACAAGTGGGCACAAATTAAATCGCATTAAATTCCCAGTTTCTGAGTTTCACGGAGTCCCACAGGCACCCCCCCCAAATATCCAAAATCCTCATGGTTCTCTCAGCTCCTCCTCATCAGGTGCAATGTTCAGCTTGGCTTCTCCAGTGCTCCACCTGGAAATGTCCCTCTGACCCACCTGTTAATCACCGAAGACCTTTGATCCCCATCATTGAGTCTGTTATCAGTGGGCCACCCTTGGTGGTTTTGTTTATTGCTACCGGTTTTATTTGTTACCACTCTTGGTAGGCTGAAAAGGTCTTTGAGGAGATAATGTTCGTGCAGCAGATGGTGACACCTTCCACATACTTTTCCACCAACCACTATCACAAAGCTCTACCAAAACTCCTACCCCTGATCCTTACCCAGTCCCCAACCCTGAAATCACGAGGCTGAACCCCAAAACCACCAACCCTTCCTGTGTCCCTTGTCCTGATTGCTCCACCTAAACTGGGAGCCAGTTCTTGTCTCGAGACTCACAGAATCACAGAATCATTTTGGTTGGAAAAGACGCTCAAGATCGTCAAGTCCAGCCATTAACCCAGCCCCATCACTAACCCATGTCCCTGAGAACCTCATCTCCATGTCTGTTCAATCTCTCCAGCCTGGTTGGGGTTGAAAGGACCTTTGGAGATCATCGAGTCCAACCCACCTGCTAAAGCAGGGTCACCAGAGGAGATCACACAGGATTACATCTTGTTTGAATGTCTCTTGAGAAGGAGACTCCACACCCACCCTGGGCAGCCTGTTCCAGGGCTCTGGCACCTCAAACTAAAGAAGTTTCTCCTCATGTTCAGATGGAACCTCCTGTATTTCAGTCTGTGACTGGGTTAGGACTGGGTTAGGGAGCAATTAGGTAATCTGGACATATATAAATCCATGGGTCCAGATGGCATTCACCTGCGGGTGCTGAGGGAGCTGGCTGAGGTCATTGCTGGACCACTCTCCATCATCTTTGCCAAGTCTTGGGAAGTGGGAGAGGTGCCTGAGGATTGGAGGAAAGCAAATGTCACTCCAGTCTTCAAAAAGGGCAAGAAGGAGGACCCGGGTAACTATAGACTGGTCCGCCTCACCTCCATCCCTGGGAAACTGGTGGAATGACTTATCCTTGGTGCCATCTCAAGGCATATCAGGGATAAGAGGGTCATTAGGAGCAGTCAACATGGCTTCACCAAGGGGAAGTTGTGCTTGACCAACCTCATTGACTTTTATGAGGACATAACAAGGTGGACGGATGATGGCAGGGCCATGGATGTGGTCTACCTTGACCTGAGTAAGGCATTTGACACAATCTCCCACAGCATCCTCATAGCTAAACCGAGGGAGTGCAGTCTGGATGAGTGGGTAGTGAGGTGGACTGCGAACTGGCTGAAGGGAAGAAGCTAGAGAGCCATGGTCAATGGGGCAGAGTCCAGTTGAGGCCTGGATCTAGTGCAGTGCCTCAGGGGTCAGTGCTGGGGCCTATATTATTCAATATATTCATCAATGACTTGGATGAGGAATAGAGTGACTATCAGCAGGTTTGCTGATGACACCAAGCTGGGATGAGTGGCTGACATGCCAGAAGGCTGTGCTGCCATCCAGAGACCTGGACAGGCTGGAGAGTAGGGAAGGGAAAAATTTAATTAAATATAACAAGGGAAAGTGTAGAGTCCTGCATCTGGGTAGGAACAAGCCCAGGTTCCAGTATAAGTTGGGGAATGACCTATTAGAGAGCAATGTAGGGGAAAGGGACCTGGGGGTCCTGGGGACAGCAGGATGACCATGAGCCAGCACTGGGCCCTTGTGGCCAGGAAGGCCAATGGTACCTGGGGTGGATTAGAAGGGGGGTGGTCAGTAGCTCAGAGAGGTTCTCCTGCCCCTCTGCTCTGCCCTGGGGAGACCACACCTGGAATGTTGTGTCCAGTTGTGGCCCCTCAGTTCCAGCAGGACAGGGAACTGCTGGAGAGAGTCCAGCGCAGCCACCAAGATGCTGAAGGGATTGGAGCATCTCCCGTGTGAGGAAAGGCTGAGGGAGCTGGATCTCTGGAGCTGGACAAGAGGAGACTGAGGGGTGACCTTATTAATGTTTACAAATACATGAAGGGTGAGTGTCAGGAGGATGGAGCCAGGCTCTTCTTGATGACAACCAATGATAGGACAAGGGGTAATGGGTTCAAACTGGAACACAAGAGGTTCCACTTAAATTTGAGAAGAAACTTCTTCTCAGTAAGGGTAACAGAACACTGGAACAGGCTGCCCAGGGAGGTTGTGGAGTCTCCTACTCTGGAGACATTCAAAACCCGCCTGGACGCCTTCCTGTGTAACCTCCTCTAGGTATTCGTGCTCTGGCAGGGGGATTGGACTAGATGATCTTTCAATGTCCCTTCCAATCCCTGACATTCTGTGATTCTGTGTCCATTGCCCCTCATCCTATCTTTGAGCACCACTGAAGAGTCTGGTCCAACCTCTTGACATCCATCCTGGAGATATTTATCACATTGATCAAATCCCTCTCAGTTTCTCCAGCTGAACAGCCCCAGTTTCCTCATCCTTTCCTCATCAGAAAGATGCTCCAAATCCCCCATAATCTTTGTGTCCCTCCGCTGGATTCTCTCCAGTAATTCCTTGTTCTTCTCAAACTGGGGAGCCCCGAACTGCACTCCAGACATGGTCTCACCAGGGCAGAGCAGAGGGGGAGGATTCTCCTTCCTTGACCTGCTGCTCACACTCTTCTCAATGCCCCCCAGGAACCCTTGGCCTCTTGGCCACAAAGGCACATTGTTGACTCATGGCCAACCTGTTGTCCACCAGAATTCCCAGGTCCTTCTCCGCAGAGCTGCTTTCCAGCAGGTAGACCCAACTCGATCTCCTCATGCAGGAAGCTCATTGGTAGCCCGAGCGCTCAATGGAAACCCTGAGCAAAAGAACAGCAGCTCTTAATTAGCAAACACAAGCAACTGTTCAACATTCTGCAGTTCAAACCATCACGAAACATCCTCCTACAGCATGTGACACCACCTCAGTTTCTCTTTGTACTTTCACTAGCAATAAAATAGATTATTATTATTTATTTTTTCCACGTGCAGTAATATAAAATTCACGTTCTCTTGTCGTGTCTGCAGCAAGGTCTCCAGTGGCCACCGTTATCTTTATAGCTTCATGATGAGTGGTTCCCTCAGTTCCTCCTCTGATTCGGTTGGGAATGCGGCCAGTTGGTGCAAGAAATCAAACTAACAAAGAAGTGTGAAAGAACCACTGAGATTCTGGTTCAGATATTGGCTCTCCTAACTATAGTTCTTCATATTAGGCCCCCAAAATGCTATTTTGGCCCATTTTAAAAAACACTAAGATTCAGTTTCAGACCATTGTTATCCTATATATGGTTATTCATATTTGGCCCCAAAAAGTGCAATTTTGGCCCATTTTCAAAACCTCCAAAGTTCTGTTTCAGACCGTGGTTGTCGTATCTATGGTTCTTCATATTTGGCCTAGAAAATGCTATTTTGACCCATTTTCAAAACTGCCAAGATTCAGTTTCAAACCATGGCCCTGCCATCTACAATTCTTCAAACTTGGCCCCAAAAATGCAGTTTTGGCCCGTTTTAAGAACTACCAATATTCCATTGCAGACCGTGGTTGTCCTATCTATGGTTCCTCCTATTTGGCCCCAAAATGCTATTTTGGCCATTTTAAAACCCACCAGTATTCCTTTTCAGACTGTGGTCCTTCTCTCTGCGGTTCTTCAAACTTGGCCCAAAAAGTGCAATTTTGGCCCATTTTTAAACACACAGAAGCTTAAATTTTGGTTGAAATTTCAAGACTCATCTAGGAAAACAAATTGAAATTTCTTGGTGTAAAATTGTTCTAGAATGAAAAATCCTGATTTTTGAGCCCAGCTTCACTATGGGATAAACCTTTTTCAGGGTGACCTGTAGGTTGGGGTTAAGCCAGGCTTAGTGGGCTTCTGTTTCCTTGTGTGGAAAATTAAAAAAGCAAAGTAAAAATAAGGGGAAAAATGGATTTTCTGAAGTTTTCATCTGTGTCAGCAGGATCATTGAGTAGTTCTGTAGTTAAACACAAGGGAACATGTAATGGTTTGTCCTCCTTGCTCTTTGCACAAGGAGGAGCTGCAAGTGTTGGGACTTTGAGTCGGGACTTTGTTCCCCACTTTTAACAGAAAAGCAGAAAATTAACCCTGAAAGCACCCGCCCTAAAAAAAAAAAAAAAAAGAAAAATAAGATAAACTATTCCATAAAGGGGGAAGTGCAGGAATAGTTTGTATTTTCCTTTTTCTTTCTAATTTTTTTTTTTTTTTTTTACTTTCTGAATGAAGCTTTTCAATACAAATTGACATTTGTAATTCATTTTTTTCAATAGAGTTTCTGAATGAGGCTTTTCAAAGTGAATTGACTTTTGTAATATGATTTTTTTTTTTTTAGTTTCTGAATGAATCTTTTCAACACTAATTGACTCCTGTAATACAATTTTTTAAATTCTGTTTTTAGTTTTGTTTTTTCCCTTTTTCTCCCTGAATGCCCGGGGAAGGCATTGAGACATTTTGGTGTGAGAAAGGCAGATTTTGGGGGTAGACGTGTTGTTCCTAGTGCCTGATTTTTTCTTGGAGGTTGGATTTGACTCAGGGAGGTCCCAGGAAACTTTGCTGAGTTGAAATCAAATTTTCACAGATTTGCCAGAATATTCTTGCCTTCAATTGACCATTTTTCAGGAGATAACTAATAATAATTAAGAATAAATAATTGATAATTAACAATTAATTCCTGCAAATTTAATCAGGATACAAGAAAATACCTTGGGATTTTATAGCCTTTTAACTTGTTTTCACAATCCCTGACTTTTTTATTCCTGAATTTTGAATTTACAGGATTTTGATTTTGCAGGAAATTTGCAACAGCAGAAAATAGAATTAAAGAAAAACTCTGTTTCTGGTGACTCTGCTGAATCTACAGAACAAAGTTGTAAATCCTTTAAAAAAAAGGAATCCCATGGCTGCCATTGGCCGATGTCGTTAGCAAGTGATGTGCCTGGCTGATAACGAGATGGAATAAAAAGTGGATTTACAGCCAAGTGCAAATGCCAGAAAAGGACAAAAGGGCCAGTGAGGTATGTAGGTTATTTTACTGGTTTTCTACGACTTTTTGTTATTTTTGCTGCCTATTTGCCCAGTGGTCAAAGAGACATTTGTAAGTCAAACATCCTTTTTTTTAGTATTTAAATGTTTGGGAAGGAAAGAATGGAAAATTGTATTTTGTGGTGGTTTGGGGTGTGTGCTGTGGGCAAGAAAAATTGTAATAATAAAAAAAAATAAAAAGAAAAATAAAGATATAATAGTAAAAATAAAATAAAAATAAAATAATAAAATGAAATAAGAACAAGAAATAACAACAATTAGAATAAAAATAAATATAAAACCATGAAAACAACAACAGTAATAATAATATTTTAACACTTTTTTTTGGTCATTAATTACAATTATAATCATTATTATTTCATTTTTCTTCCCAAATTAATGTTAATTCTTAGGGGTCTTCATCAATATTCAGGCATTGCAGAGGAGCAGAGCCTTTTTTTTAAATTTCTATTTTATTTTTCCTCTATTTTACAAATAACTTTCTCACCCTGTAGATATATATAGATAGATATATCTATATAGATCTATATATTAGGGCCAATTAATATTCTCATTTATACAATAGGATTTTGTTTTGTTTGGAAAAAATCAAGCTTACAAAACCAAACTGTGCAGATCGATTCATTTTTAGTTTGGGTGTTTCAGGAAAATGAAAAAAAAATCTTCATAATTAGAGTGGAATGAAAATTTTGCTTTGTGAATATTTAAATGGATTTTGCAGAAAAGGAAAGGAAATGTTTGCACTTGGCCCTTCTGGTAATAGGGATGTAATTTAAGATGGAAATAATTTCTAGACTTTCCCAAAACTGTAATTTTTTTTTTTCCTCCTTCTGGACAGAGATGGAAAAGAGGAAATTCAGCAAATTGGAAATTGTATTTATCGTTCTCTTCTGCCTGGTGGTGGCTGTGGCCTGTGTACTCATTGGGATTTTAGCGACGAGGGAACCTGCATCCCAGAGCACCCGTAAGTGCCAAATTAAAAAAGAAATCAAATGATCTCTTTGATAGAATCAAATTACATGTAAAATTAATATATTAAAATATAGTTACACATAATAGATAATAAACTATATAAATGCATATAGAATTTTAATTTTACTTTTATATATGTCTCTAAAATTATATAGAAATATAAATATTATAGATATAAATACAATTATAATATATATAAAAATAAAATTTTAAAATTATTTATAATTTTAAAATGATTTTATAAACTGCAGAAATTTGGCACTTTCCCCAGGATCTGATGGGGATTATTTATATGTATGTTATACAAATAAAACTAATATAGATCAAAATACAAATATAATAGATATAATAGGTACAATTTAAAATTTAAAAAATATTTAAAATTTAAAAAGTATTTTATCATCTGTGGAAATTGGATGCTGCCCCCAGGATCTGATTATTTTAATGCATTTTGTGATCTAGGTCTTCAGAAATGTGGAAAAATCACCAACTCCTAAAAAAGAAAAAAAGACAATAAACATTTTTCTTCTGCCGTTTGCAGAATTTTTTATGGCTCTTGATGTTTTATCATTAACCAAAGTTGAACCAGAGTCACGTGCTGATAACAAGGATGTTGAACTGTGGAAATACATGAGAAACAGTGTAATTAAAGGCAAATTTTATTGCGTAATAAAATAATATTCCCCCTAAACCTCAATTTCCTTTTGTTTCAAATTGGCAAAAGAGGAGGATGAGAAACAACTTGGGAAAATCATTAAAAGGACACTGTATAATAATAAAAATAATAAAATAGAATAACAATAAAAATAATATTAGAATTACAATTAAAAGTAAAAATAGTAGTAACATTAAAATTAAAAGTAAAAATAGTAGCAATACTAAAATTAAAATGAAAAATAACTTTACAATTAAAATTAGTTGCAGTAGCATTAAAATTAAAAATAGTAGTAGTAGTAATAGTAAGAATAACAAAAATTTTAATTTAAAATTTTGAGTTTAATCTCTTAATTTCTCTCCTTCACAGAATTTTCCCCAAATTGCCCCAGTGTGGAAATAACGGAGCGCATCGACTGCATCCCGGATGAAGTTGCCACCAAGGTCTGAAAATGAGAAAAATCTGTAAAAAAAAATGCCACTATAGGCTATAAAACATGGGATCAATTACTCCAATAATTACAAAAGAATATAAACTTTTTAATACTAGAAAAGTGATTTTTTAAACATTTTTTTTGGTGAGGTGCAGCCATCAACAGTCACCAATTTAACCAATTTCAACCCAAGCTGGATTTTTCTCCTCAGAGAAATTTTCTGCAATTGGAGCAGAGACAAAATCTATGTGTTGATTGAAATTTAAATTTTAGGCAGAAATATTGCAATATTTTCTGAAGCAAATTGTATGTCCATTGGTAATGGAGATCAGAATTCAGAAAATCGAGCATTATTTTGGTTTTCCAGCAAAAAACATTATCATACTGTCATAAAATAACATTTAATACAATTTGGCTGTGGAATTCATTTATATTTTTGAACTGTACCAAGTGACCCACAATAAATATTAACTAATAAATAAAGTTATAACAATATAATAATAGTATTAATAGTAGTATTAATAGTAGTATTAATAGTAATAGTAATAGTAATAGTAATAGTAATAATGGTGATTTGCTATTGCTTGTTTTACTGCTAAGTGGATTCCGGCTTAAATACTCCCTGGGAAAATGACAATTTGTTTAAATGACATGTAAGCTCATTCCATGCAATTTATTTAAATAATTATTTAAAAATACATATAAACTATATTAAAAAATACATTTAAATAACACTTAAAAAGACACTTAAATTACATTTTAAAATTACATTTTAAATTATTTTTTCTTTTTTGGTGGGGATGCAGTAGCTGTTGGGTGGGTTATGTGGGTTTTATGGGTGTTTTATGGTTCTTATAGCCCAAAGAGAGTGAATGATTATTTATACAAAGTGATAAATCCTGTCAAAGCCCAAGTTATCAAAGACAGGGTAATAAATAATAAAATAAAACAAGTCCAAATAAGACATCCAGCTTTTATCCTGCCTTCAGCACATGACTTTTTTCTTATTTTTGCCTCTGTTACCACAATAATTCCCCAATTTCTCTAATTTCTTCACCAGATTCGTGTCACTTGTGGTCTTAAGAAAGACCAAATGCCCAAATTTTCATTTTATTTTCAGAACTAATTAACAATTTTCCACTTCAATTCCCCAAACATCTCCATGCTCTTTGCCACCTGAAAAACCCATTTGGAGCCAAAGTCGAAATATGGAAATTATATATTTGGAGTGGGTGGGCATTATTGTGGCATTTCTCTGTACAAAATGTGGGGTTTTCATCCCCAAATCTGTGTGTTCAAATATACAGAGATATTATAAAAACTGTGGGGGGGGTATTATTTGTCCCAAAATGTGTTTTTTTTTGCCCAAGGCGCTGTGCGCACAACGTGGTTGCTGCTGGAGCCCCCTCAGTGCCAGCAGCGCCCCCTGGTGCTTCTTCTCCTCTGATCACGGCTACAGGGTGGACACAGGGCCACGGGACACGCCGCAGGGTGAGTCCACACATTTTATTTTATTTATTTTATTTATTTTATTTTATTTTATTTTATTTTATTTTATTTTATTTTATTTTATTTTATTTTATTTTATTTTATTTTATTTTATGTCTTTTAAACTTAACTTCATCTCATTGCATTTCATTTCATTGTTGTATTTAATTCCATTTCTTATTTATTCCTTCCCTTCCCTTCCCTTCCCTTCCCTTCCCTTCCCTTCCCTTCCCTTCCCTTCCCTTCCCTTCCCTTCCCTTCGTTTTCAATTGGTTTTCATTTGTTTTAAATTTCTTTCTGTTTCATGTTATTTTACCTTATTTTAGCTTATTTTAATGTCATTATTTCCCCGCCAGGGCTGGAGGCGACACTGACTCGTCTCCCATCGCCATCGCTCTTTGGCCAGGATGTCAGCTCCGTCCTGCTGACTGTGCAGTTCCAGACACAGACCCCGGCTGCGCTTCACGGTGATTTGGGCACCAGTTGGGGCAGATGTGGGACTGGGGCAGAATGGGGTGCTGGGGGGTGTATAAAGGCCAATAATTCCTCTTCTCTCTGAGAAAAATTGCAAATTCATTTCAAAAAAGATCTGATTTTGTCTTCCATTTTTTTAAAACTCTCTTCTTTCTTTTTAATTTTTTGTCTTCCCGTTTCTTCATTTTTTCTTTCTTTACTGTTTTTCCTTATATTTTTCTCTCTTTTTTTAAAAAAATATTTTTCTTTCCTTTTCCTTCTTCTTTTCCTTCTTTTCCTTCTTCTTTTCCTTCTTCTTTTCCTTTTCCTTTTCTTTTTCCTTCCCTTTCCCTTTCCCTTTCCCTTTCCCTTTCCCTTTCCCTTTCCCTTCCTTTTCGTTTCCTTTTCCTTTTTTCCTTTTCCTTTTTTCCCTTCCCTTTCCCTTTCCCTTTCCCTTTTCCTTCCTTTTTTCTTTTTTTTTTTCTTTTTTTTTTTTCTCATTTTTTCTTTTTATTTTTTTCCTTCCTCTAATCTCCAAATCTCTAATTTTGTTCACTAAACCTCCTTTGTCCTTTAACCCTACACAGCTCACGGACCCACAGAAACAACGGTTTGAAGTTCCCCACGAGCATGTGGGCCCGTTCATGGCTCCGGCCGCCTCCACCCCGGCCTACACCGTGACCATCCAGGAAAACCCCTTCGGCCTCCGAGTGACCCGGGCCAGCACTGGAAAAGTCGTGTGAGTCATTTGGGGGCTTTTTCTCCAGTGGTAGACTAGTGGTAGTCAATGGTGCGGAGTCTAGTTGGAGGCCAGCGTCTAGTGGAGTGCCTCAGGGGTCAGTACTGGGACCAGTATTATTCAATATATTCATTAACGATTTGGACGAGGGACTAGAGTGTACTATCAGCAACTTTGCTGATGACACTAAGCTGGGAGGAGTGGCTGACACTGGAAGCTGTGCTGCCATCCAGAGACCTGGACAGGCTGGAGAGTTGGGCGGGGAATAACCTAATAAAATTTAACAAGGGAAAGTGTGGAGTTCTGCATCTGGGCAGGAAGAACCCCAGGTTCCAGTATAGGTTGGGAAATTACATATTAGAGAGCAGTGTAGGGGAAAGGGACCTGGGGGTCCTGGTGGACAACAGGATGACCATGAGCCAACACTGTGCCCTTGTGGCCAGGAAGGCCAATGGCATCCTGGGATGTATTAGAAGGGGGGTGGTTAGTAGATCGAGAGAGGTCCTCCTTCCCCTCTACTCCACCCTGGTGAGACCACATCTGGAATATTGTGTCCAGTTCTGGGCCCCTCAGTTCAAGAAGGACAGGGAACTGCTGGAGAGAGTCCAGTGTAGGGCAACTAAGATGATTAAGGGAGTGGAGCACCTCCCTTATGAAGAAAGGCTGAGGGAGCTGGGTCTCTTTAGTTTGGAGAAGAGGAGACTGAGGGGTGACCTTATTAATGTCTATAAATATATAAAGGGTGAGTGCTATGAGGATGGAGCCAGGCTCTTCTCGGTGGCAAACAATGATAGGACAAGGGGTAATGGGATCAAGCTGGAACACAAGAGGTTCCACTTAAATTTGAGAAAAAACTTCTCAGTGAGGGTGACAGAGCACTGGAACAGGCTGCCCAGGGGGGTTGTGGACTCTCCTTCTCTGGAGACATTCAAAACCTGCCTGGACATGTTCCTGTGCGACCTCACCTGGGCGTTCCTGCTCCAGCAGGGGGATTGGACTAGATGATCTTTGAGGTCCCTTCCAATCCCAAACATACTGTGATACTGTGAAAACCGTGACACCAGTTGTTTGCGCTGGAGGTCTGTTGCCTCCGGTGCCCTTTTCATTTGCAAACAGCTTCTTCTCCTCTTCGATAGATGGACACAATGGAAAGAAAAACAATTGGGGGGTTTAGGAGCTCTATCTCACTGGGTTTGAGTTTCACCATCTTCTTTTGATGGATGAACAGGATGGAAAAACTCTTTCCACATAAAATCTGGGATTTTAGCAGCTCTTTCTCATGGGTATTAAATTTTAACATCTTATTTTCCACTTAAATTTTTTAATCTCTTAGTTTTCTAAAAAAAAAAAACAAACTGGAAACCTTAAGAAATCAAAGTTGGATGAACAGTGCCAAAACCCACCAAAAGGTGGAAGTGTCAGGAGGAAATATTTATTAAATACATTTAAAAAGTGATTACTTAGCTGACTGCAATAAATTCTTCAAATTTTAGTAATTAGGATTTTTTTTGTTTGTTTTCCTCATTATTTTTTTTCTTAATAGCCTCATTAGCAAGCATGTGAAAGAAGCAGTGGGTGCCCAAGACTGATTTATTTGGCACATGAATTTTTAAATTTAGTGGGATCTGTTAGAAACAGTGCTCTAAAAAATTTCTCAAATTTTCCATGGGTTTTCATTGAATTTGGCAAAATAATTTGGGACCTATTTGAAACAGTGCTATGGAAGATTGCTTCAATTTTTCTGCAGTTCTTTTAATTTTGAAGAAAAAATGTTGGGCTGTTTGGAGATTGCTTAATTTTTCCTTAGATTTTCATTTATTTTGGAAAAAAAACAAACATTGCATTTTATGGTTCGCGATTAATAATTCACAATTAATACATTATTATTAAAAACACCCTGTATTTTCACATGAATTTGGCCGGATTATGAGATGCAGATGACAAAAATTAGTAGTGGCTCATGATAGTGGCTCATGATCCCTCTGCAGAGGGATCTGGATGGACCGGAAAAATGGGCCGATTCCAATGGGCTGAAATTCAACAAGGCCAAGTGCCGGGTCCTGCACTTTGGCCACAACAACCCCCTGCAGCGCTCCAGGCTGGGCACAGAGTGGCTGGAGAGCAGTCAGGAAGAAAGGGACCTGGGAGGACTAATGGACAGGAAGCTCAACGTGAGCCAACAGTGTGCCCAGGTGGCCAAGAAGGCCAATGATGTCCTGTCCTATATCCAAACCAGCGTGGTCAGCAGGCCAAGGGCAGTGATCCTTCCCCTGTGCTCTGCATTGGGGAGGCCACACCTGGAGTATTGTGTTCAGTTCTGGGCCCCTCAGCTCAGGAAAGAGATTGAAGTGCTGGAGCGGGTCCAGAGAAGAGCAACAAGACTGGGGAAGGGACTTGAACACAAGACCCATGGGGAGAGGCTGAGGGAGCTGGGCTTGTTTAGTCTGGAGAAGAGGAGGCTTAGAGGTGAGCTCAGCACTCTCTAGAACTACCTGAAGGGCAGTTCTAGCCAGGGGGTGATTGGTCTCTTCTCCCAGGCAGTCAGCAATAGGACAAGGGGGCTTAAACTTAAGTTTAGGCTGGAGATTAGGAAGCAATTCTTTGCAGAGAGAGTGGTCAGGCATTGGAATGGCTGCCCAGGGAGGTGCTGGACTCACCGGCCCTGGAGGTTTTTAAACTGAGATTGGATATGGCACTTAGTGCCATGATCTAGTAAATGGACTGGAGTTGGACCAAGGGTTGGACTCGATGATCTCTGAGGTCTTTTCCAGCCCAGTCGATTCTGTGATACAAATTCTTAAATAAAAATTTGGGGTTCGGGGGGGGGGGGAGTTTAGCAATATGAATGAATAAAATAAAACATTTTACACAATATTTGATTTTTTTTTTTTTTTCCCCAGGTTTGACACCACCATTGGGCCACTTATCTACTCTGAACAATTTTTACAAATTTCCATCAAACTCCCCAGTGACAACATCTATGGGGTGGGCGAGCACGTGCACAAGCAATTCCGACATGATGTCAACTGGAAAACGTGGCCCATGTTTAGCCGAGACACCGCCCCTTCCGCTGTAAGAACTTAACTTTTTTAGATTTTCCTCCTTTTTCGGTAAATTTTGGAATTCAGCCATAGTTGGCACATCAATATCCACCAAGTTATTTCCCTTAGACGCTCATCGAATGTGACAAAAATTTGAGATATTGCTGAAAAAAAATTCCTGTTGGAGTAGACTTTTGGAAAGATTTGGATTGAATTGCTTGGAGTTTGCAGCAAATCAACAAATTGATATTTCAGCAAATTGCTACATCAATATCCACTGAGTTTTTTTTCCCTTAAATGCTCTCCAAGTGTCACAAAAATGTGAGATACCACCAAAAAAAATCCTGTTGGAATAGATTTTTTGAAATATTTGGATTCAATTGGTTGGCTCTTTTCCTGTCCGTGCACCTGTGTGCAAAATTCAGTAGATTTAGAATTTTTCCTTTTGTTGTCTTGTATCTTAAGAAATAATGCAAATGTGCCCTTCGCAGCAGGTCTGCCTGCAATTACTTTTTTCTCCATTTTCTACCTTTTTTCCCCATTTTCTACTTTTTTCCCCAGGTGATTTCTAGGGCACACACTTTTCAAAAAGTGTAAATGCATATTCTTCCATCTGCAATGAGATGTTTTACCCCAAATCTTCATCTGTTTGGCAAAATCTCGCTCTATCACTCTGTCAATGTGCAAACTTTTGTGATTTAAAACCAGTATTTCATTTTACATTTGTGATTTCATTTGATTTTTTATTTCAAATCAGCTTTTATATTATTTTGCTTTGTTTATTCCTTTTTCTGACTCAGATTTGCGACAGTTTTTAGGGGGATACACTGAATTCTGAGTGACACGAATGTGATTCAGGGAGCAGCTTGACAGTAATTAATGTCAGCAGCTCATCGTCTATGAGCTGCAATATCTATTTTGTATTTTGAAGCAAAAATTGGAACTTACCTTGAGAAAACTTGTAGAAAAGTTCTCCTTTGTTTTCTTTCTGTCCTTACTCGAGATTAAATTTATAAATATTAACTTTTAAATAATTTGTTTTCCTCAAATTTGGGCTTTTGATTTTAAGCAACTCAAAGGCACTCCCAAAAAAGAGAAAAATAAAAATAATGAAACTCATGTAAGTGATTTTATTTTGATTTCCTTTTGACACATTTAACTTCACATGTGGGATATTTTTGAGACACCACAGCGTGCATGAATTTTGATTAAAAAAAAGAGTCATATTTTCTATTTTCCTTTAGAACATGGATAATTTATACGGTGTTCAAACTTTCTTCATGTGTTTGGAAGACACCAGCGGCGCCTCGCTTGGTGTTTTCTTGATGAACAGCAATGCCATGGGTAAGGACATTTCCTCCATAATTACTTAAAAAACAATTATGCAAATGATCTGCAGCACCATGGATAAGGATGTTTGCTCATAAAATATTAAAAAAACCCCACCATATTATGTAAATGACAAAGTTTAAAGTTCCAGTAACAGGTTTGGGTTTCCTTCAATATTTTTGTTAGATATTTTCTATAATTTTTCAGTCTTTCATTTCAGTATCACAGTTATTTGAGATTTAGGTAACATCCCAAATTAATTTTGTTGCATTTTTTTGCTCTCAGAGTTTGCCCTGCAGCCAGCACCAGCTGTCACCTACCGAACAATTGGTGGAATTCTTGATTTTTACATCTTTTTGGGTGACACCCCTGAGCAGGTCGTGCAGGAGTACGTGACGGTATGTTAGAGAATCGTTGTAGAATTTACACATATAGAATAATTATAGAATTTAGAATTACAGAATTATAGAATCATTTTAGAATTTAGAATTATAGAATGACTTTTTGAATTTAGAGTTATAAACTCACGGAATCGCTTTAGAAATTATAATTCTAGAATTACAGGATCATTTTAGAATTTAGAATTATAGAATCATTTTAGAATTTAGAATTATGGAATGACTTTTGGAATTTAGAGTTATAGACTCACGGAATCATTTTAGAAATTATAATTCTAGAATTACAGGATCATTTTAGAATTTAGAATTATAGAATCATTTTAGAACTTACAATTCTAGAATTACAGAAACATTTAAGAATGTAGACATATAGAATAATTTTAGAATTTAGAATTACAGATTTATAGAATAATTTTAGAATTTAGAATTATAGAATTATAGGATGATTATAGAATTACAGAATCATTTGGGAGAGAATCAGAGAATTTAGTGTTATCAAACCACCACCACTCACTATTTTGAGGTTGAATTTCCAGTTTATCGGGCTGCCGGCCCTCCCGTCCTATTGGACGCTGGGTTTCCAGCTCAGCCGCTATGGCTACGAGTCGCTGGAGGAGGTAAAGGCCGTCGTGGAGCGCAACCGGGCCATCGGCCTCCCATACGTGAGTAAAAATCAGATTGTTTTCCTCTTTTTTCACTTTTCTGTACAAATTTTAAGTGTCATTCATTCTTTTTTTCTTTATTTTTTTTTTTTTTTGTGTGAGCAAATTTTCAGTTCAGTTGTCCAGCTCAATATGTTTATTTCCACGTTTCCTCATTTCTCATTATTCTTCCTCCCAGTATTTAACCCAAATTTTCACCAGTTTTTCACCACAATTTTCACCAAAATTTTGAACCATCTCCTCCCAGGACATCCAGTACACAGGTATTTCTAGCTAAATTTTCCCCAATTCAGCAATGGATATGAGTTTAAAAAAATTCTGTAGGTGCCCATATCCAGCTACTTTTCTGACAATTTTTATCCCCATTTTTTATCAATTTTTAATCACAATTTTAAACAAAATTGATAACCACAACCATCTCCTTCCAAGAAGTCCAGTACGTGGATATTTCTTGCTATTTTCTTTTCCCCAATTTAGGAACTGATAGCAATTTAAAAAAATCCTGTGGGTGTCCACATCCTTCTGCTTTTTTGGGAATTTTTAATCCAAATTTTCAGCAATTTTTAACCAAAATTTAGAACTGTCTCCTTGCAGGATGTCCAGTACACAGACATCGACTACATGGAGGCCAGAAAAGATTTTACTTATGACAAAGTGAATTACAAAGACCTCCCTAGTTTCCGAAGCTTTCTGCATAATTACGGGAAAAAATACATCCTCATCCTCGTAAGAATTTAAAAATTTATTTTTCCATTTTAAATCGCATTATTTAATTTTAAATATTATTGTTATCAGTATATATAGTTCATATATATCTATATTTTAATATATATGTTGTGACATGAGACATCTTTCCATGTGGCTGCTGGGTCCTACAGAAACAGTGTGGCAACCCAAAAATTGATATAGAGAACAATTACATATAAAAAATATTAATATAACGTAACATAATATAATATAACCATTGTATATATTTTATATGTTTATAATAATTTATTTTAATATTATTTTAATAAGTATAGATAATAAGAAATTATATATTATTAATTATTTTATTCCTTTTTTGCTTATTATTTATTGATTTATTATTATCTGAAATTATTTCTAGGTTTTTTATTTATATGTTTTTATTACTATTATTAATATAATAATATATCTGTTGTACCATGAGACATCTTTCTGTGTTGTTGCTGGGCTCTGCGTAATCAGTGGACATTATTTATTATTTTATGTTCATTTTCATGTTCAGACTTGCTGTAGAGAACCAATAACCAAGAGAAACCTCTTCTTTTGGGGTGATTTTTCTCATTTTAGGATCCTGCCATCAGTACTGAGGCTCTGGCTGATGGTTCCCCCTACCTGGCCTACGAGCGGGGCCAAAACCGGAACATTTGGGTTAACGAGTCAGATGGAGTCACACCGTTAGTTGGAGAGGTAAAAAAAATCCATTAAATTTGAGCCATTTTTTTTGCTATTTTCAAAATTTTGCAACTTTTCCTGTTTTTTTTTTTTTTTTCATAAATTTTCTTAATATTTTGTTTTTTTTCAAAAGAGAAAGAGATTGTGAAGGTTTGGGAGACACGGGTGGTCAATATATTTTAACTTTCTATTTACTGCTTTGAAAATCTCTTTAGAAAAAGAGGACAAATTTGGAAAATTTTCATCACTTCAAAATAATTTTTGATTTGAAAAGCGAGTTTGGAGTTCAGAACTCATCAGTTACTGAAGCTGCTTTCTGCCTTGTTTCTGTGTGTAAATTTAGGAATAATTAATAACGATAACTCGTATTTATTAGAATGATAATTCATATATTATACTGATAGATAATATTAATAATGATAATTCATATTAATTGATAATGTTAGTGATTCACAGCTCAAAAACCTTTTTCCAGTCATGGTATCAAAGCTGTCCTACAAAATTATTGATTTTATTCCCAAATGCTTCTCCAATTGAACAATGCCCAGAATTTTGAAGGAAATCTGAGAATTTCAATCTTTCTGCAAATTCATTTTAAAAATTAATTTATTTATTTCCACTTTTTTATTGGCAGGTGTGGCCAGGAAGAACCGTGTTCCCTGACTTCACCAACCCCGTGTGCACCAACTGGTGGGTGGAGGAATGCCAAATATTTTACAACCAGGTTCCCTACGACGGGATCTGGATTGTGAGTAATTCCCCCAAATTTTCACATTTTGAAAAAAAAAAAAAAAAAAAAAAAAAAGCAAATTGGTCTGGATTGATTCAAAGGAAAATTTCCTGCAAATAACCTGAAATCCATGTGGAATTTGTGTGTTTTCTGTTCAATGTGTTTGGGTAAAATCCTTGTTTTTCTGGAGTCGGATGGATTTGTTAGAAATTTAATTTGATGCTTCTTGCAGTAATTTAAAGTAATTGACTGTAATTCAATTTACCCAAGAACTGAGTCCAGGATGGTAATTGCTGATATAGCTTTTAGTTTTAATAAATGCCACATTTTGGGAGAAATTATTTCCCTCCAGAAAATAATTATAATACAATAATATATTTTATTATATACTTTAATTATAATGTATAATTATAATATATTAATTATAATAATTTCCAGGCCAGAACAAATAACATTTGTTCACAACACAGGATTTGGGAACAATTGTTTTACTTATTTTTTCCAGTTCGGATGGAGTGGTCATCGCCACTTAAAATCAGCTTTTTGACATTCAGAAAGATTTAGTAGTAGTAGTTTAGTAGTAATTAGTAATAATTCGTAGTAATGTTTATTTTTATTCTTATTTTTATTTTCATTTTCATGTTAATCTATTTTATTTTTAATTTTAGTGTTAATTTTTATTTTAATTATTTTAATTTATATTCTTAATTATTATATATTTTTAAATTATTTTGTAAATTCATGTCCTCCTTGCTGGATGACATCCTCAAATCGCTACTGGGTTTGTAACTGTATATTGGGCTGAAAACACAGGAATTATTGTTATGCATAAATGTGATATTTGAAATTTGCAATTTACAATTTTTTCAGGATATGAATGAAGTAGCCAGCTTTGTTCCAGGCTCAGCCAGGGGCTGTGAGCAAAATGACCTGAATTATCCTCCTTTCACGCCCCGTAAGTCCCTCGTCTTTAGCTGTGGAGTGGAAAAAAATAGAAATCAAAATATTTGTGAATTATCATCCAATCAGCTAAAAAGTTTAAATTCTTTCTCAAGAAATTGAAATTTGGCACTACATGGTCAGATCAAATTGTTCAGAAATTTGGGGTGTAGTTGTTTTGGGTAAATAATTCTTTGTAGGCAAAATCCATCTGGAAGCTGGATTTAAGTTTATTAAATTGAAAAAATAATCCAGTTCCTAAAATTGGAGACTTGCAGTAACATTGTATGACACCACGGAGAAACTGGAGCTTTGATCTTGTGGTTAAAAACTGAGAAAGGGGCAAGATGTCATTCACACACATGAAGAGAAATAAATTGAACAGAAATACTGGGTTTTTTTCTGTAATTAAATTTAATTAAAAAAAAAAGGCAATTATATCAATTTCAATGCACTGCAGATATTGTTGACAGAGTCCTGTACGCCCAGACACTCTGCATGGACGCGGTGCAGCAGTGGGGGCGACAATACGATGTTCACAACCTGTTTGGCTACTCCATGACCATCTCGACACAACGGTGAGGAATCTGCCTGAAAATTGGGCTGAAAAAGGGAAATTTTTGTATTTCTTTTTATTGTTATCCTTGCTGCCATATTTTAATTTTTTATTTAATTTTATTCATTTTAATGTTTATATTTTTACTTTATCTTATTATTTTAATTAATTTCCCTAATCCCAATCTCTTTCTCTTCCAGTGCCATTGAACGTCTCTTTCCAGGCAAGCGCAGCTTCCTGCTCTCACGGTCGACGTTTGCGGGGTCAGGGAAATTTGCTGGGCACTGGCTGGGGGACAACGCGGCCACCTGGGAGCACCTGCGCTGGGCCATTCCCGGCATGCTGGAGTTCGGCCTCTTCGGCATCCCATATGTATGGGAACCGCAAATATAAAATCCTTAGAAATAGATCTCTAAAAAATTTAAATTAAAAAATCTTGAAAGGATTCAAAAATTTTATAAATTAAACATTTAAATAATTGTATGGATAAGCTATGAATTAATACAACAAAATAGAATATGAAAATACAAAGAAAGATGTGTAGATAAAAAATACATATAAAAATAAAAATAAAAAGTCTCAGTAAATGTCTGAGTAAATTATATGAATAAATATAAATTAAAATAGGATATAAAAATGCAAATAAAATGTACAGATAAATAAATATATATAAAATAAAAATATAATTAATCTTATTAATAAGCTGTTGAATTAATAAAAATTAGTTAAGATTTATTAAAATAGAATATAGAATAAAATTAAATAAAATGGTAGATATAAATAATTATATAAAACATTAAAATACATAAAAAGCATAAATAAATTAATATTAACTAAGCTAATAAAAATTAGATAAATATTAATATTAAATTTTATTATTGATTTCATTATTTACCACGGTATTGATTTTTTAACTGATCTTAGTCCATCTCTATTATTTATTTAATTAATTATCTAATTGTTGATTTTATTATTTATTTCATTCTACCTGTGGATTTTCTCACTTATTCAGACCAGGGTGATACTTTTATTTGGTTTAAAAATCTGAATTCCCCTATTTTGTGCAGGTGTAATTCCCTGAACTCACTCTCCTGGTCTATTTTTAAAACTGGGAAATAAAATACAATTTTACTATAAAAATTTTGATAAATTTTCCCCGTTGAACCCAACAAATTGCTCTGGTCATTATTTAGCCTGAATTGTCTTGGTGACAATGGAAAGAGAATTCCCTAGGATTAAAATGTATTGTATTCATATTTTTTCACGAGTTAAACATCTCGGGAACAATTTAATATGAACTTAATTAGATCTTTTTCATCAATTAAACCATTTTCTCTATTCAGTATCTTTAATCAATTTCTATTTAAGATACCGTAACACGCATTTTCTTTTATTAGTTTATATACTTGTATGTGTATGTTATTTTTTATTTCTTTTTTCTCTTACATTTGTATATGTTTAATATAAAACCTGTGTCTTGGGACTCCTCATCATATTTTTTTTTTACTTTATTTCCTCACTATGAGAGAGCCCGCAATACTTTATCCTGTTGAATTAGATTTTGCCCTTTGCGATTATTTTCTTTCCATATTCTGCTTTATGTCCTTTATCTTCCTCTCCCTTTGCATTCGCATTTCATTTCTACCTGATTCATTTCCATGATTCCAAGAGAAACATTAAAGTACAAATTGATGCTTTTCCCATTGCAAAATCTTGTCCAAAATCCACATTAATTTTTGTTTTGAAAAACAAAATGTGTTGTTTTTTTTTAATGTCTGAAAAGAGCTAACATGGAATAAAGAAGATTTTACAACGTTTGTGAATAGTAATAATAAAATCAACAATAATATAAAGAATATAAAGAATAGTATTAATATTTATAGAAATAATAAGGAATATAATTAATGTAATCATATATCATAATATTGTTAATAATATTAGTAATATGAATAACTGGCAGGGGGTGGAGGTGATCCAGGCGTACATCCCCGACGCAGTCTGGTACGATTACCATTCGGTGAGTAACTGGGATTAATTAGGGGGTAATGAGGGTGACAGACCTGGGGATTGAGTTGGGGATTGAGGAGCAACGGGTTGAATGAAACATTAAAATTATTAATTACCAAAATATTAATTACAAGATTAAAATATACTAATTATGTAAATAGCATTAAATATAGCAAATATTTCAAACTCTACAAAAACTCTATAAAAATAAATAAATACATATAAAAATTAACATATTAATAGGTCCATATTATTAATAATGCACAAAATGTTGCTTATCTCCTTTCTGGAAATGTATAGAATGTACAATATATGCAAAATAGTATAGATTATGTCTTTTTGTAGATATTAAATATGTATTTAAGATTTGGATATTGAATATTTAATATCTATACACATTAAATGTACAAATAAAGATCAAATATATTAAATATATTAAATAAATTACATATATGCAGAAATATATTGAGATATTAAGTATATAGTTAATGTATAATATATTATATTGAATGTGTAATTAATATATAATTACAATATTAAGCAATATATAGTATATATTCATAGTATTACCAACTCACAGAGCGTTGCTGTTGAAAATCCATTTCCCACCCCGTGGTGGTGGTTTCAGTGAGTGGGAAAGGGCCATGGTTTGTTAGAGGCTGTCACCAGGTTGCTCATTAATTACATAATCTGCTAGAATAAGGTGAATTAATAAGGTGAAATTCAATAATTAGACTTATTTATAGATAGAATTTTGTAGTTTTGTAGTCTCTGCTGGTTGGACATTCATGGTCGTTGGTGATACAGATGTTGCAAAAGAAGCGACACCTGTGGAGGAAAAATTAATTATTTCCCCTGTTAATTAGGGCGGGCGGCTGTGGGCGCGGAGGCAGCACTGGGACCTGTACCTGCCCGCGGAGCGGCTGGGGCTGCACCTGCGCGGCGGCCACATCTTCCCCATCCAGGGCCCAGCCAGCACGACTACAGACAGGTAAACCCTGTCGGCCTGAGCTGCTGGGTAAACTTGCCCTGAATTGAGTAAACGTGACCTGAACTGGGTAAACCCAGCCTAAACTCCTGGGTAAACCCGGCCTGGACTGCTGGGGAGCGAGGGGCAGGAAGGCACTCATGGCCACCTGATCACATGAAAAAAATGGCATTACTCTCATGATTATCATTTCTAGGTTTGTTTTTATATTTTTGAAAGTTTTAAATTTTATTAATTTTAATTTTTGTTTTCTTTTTAAATTTTGTTTATTTTATTTTTTCTTTTATTTTTATTTTTGTTTTCATTTTTATTTTTAATTTTCATTTTATTTTGGTTTTTTTTGTTGATTATTTTGTTTTATTTTTATTTTATAGGTTAATGATAATTTTTTTGCTAATTTTGATATTTAGTATTTTAACTATTGTTTTTCTTTTTTGTTGTTTGGTTTCTATTTCTAATTTTTAAAATTTTTAAATTTTATTTTAATGTTAGGGTAAATATTTATTTTTAAGTTTTATTTTAAATTTTGTTTTTATTTTATATTTATTCTTGATTTTATTTTTCTTTCTTTTTATTTTAATTTGGGGGGTATTTTATTTTTCATTTTAATGTGCGTTTATTTTTTTTTAATTAGAATGATCATAAATATCAGCATTAATATTAACACTAGCAGTATTATCAATAATATCAGTTTTATTATTAGCATTACTCTTAATATTACCCTACATCACAACATCACATTATTACCAGTAGCAATATCTGTGGGTTTGGGTTAGTAATTAGTTAGTAATCTTTAGCATTTGCAATTTGGCAATAACTCCCAGTCACTGCTTGCTGCTGCACCCGGAGACAAAACGTGTTTAATAATGATATTTATTATATAATTTAATTTAAATTAATAATAATTTATTATATATTTTTTTTTTCTCACAGCCGTAAGAATCCCCTGGGACTCATCATCGCGCTGGATGACGCTAGTGAAGCCCTTGGGGAATTATTCTGGGATGACGGAGAATCAACAGGTGAGTCAAATGTCAAGATGAAGGAATTATGATAATCCAAATACTAATACTTGTAGATTGAATAGTTGATTTGGTTTCATGGGAGGAGCAAAATTTAAAAAAAATTGAAAATACTTTTTAAGCTTTAAAAGTAATTTGTTTAATTTGAAAATATTTTAAAATTAATTAATTTAAAATTTTAAATTTAATTATATTTTTAAACAATTACATTAACTGTAATTAATTTAATTTAAGTGAAATAACTATAATTAAAATTAAATTAAATTGTGATAATGAAATTAAATTGTCATAAGCAAATTAAATATTAAATTTAATTTTAAATTCAATTAAATAAAATTTAAATTATTTTTTTCTTTAATAAAGTTACAACAATCTATTATTACTACATATAGAAAAATGCAATCTTCTTCATTTTTTAAATTTTTATTTTAGGTTAAATTGATTTTTTTTTTTTTTTATTGTGCAAACGGACCTCAGAATGCAGGTGTTTCCAGTGACACCAAGCAAAATATTATTTTAATTTTGAGGCAAAGGAATTTTTGGAAAATTAAGAACTTTGAATTTTTGATGATTTGCAACCATTTTTCCTGAGATTTAATTCACTTTAGATATTTAAATCCTTCGGGTGTCTTTTGAAGTTTTACCCTTCAAGATACATTCTCTAGAAAAGACAGAATATTTAATATTTATTTGGATTTTATAATATGGATAATTTATTCAATTTAAATTTGTTTAAGTATTACATTACATAAAATAAATTATATATGTTATAAAAACAATTAAATTTATATATCATTCAATTAATTTAATAAGTTTATAATATGTATACCTCAATTTTATTTAATTGGAGTATGTAGTCCTTCACCTAAGAGAAAATTATTAATAATTCAGGAGGAAAAAAAAAAAAGTGGGTTATGACAGACAGCAAGGAAAGGCTATCAAAAGTAATAAAAAAAAGGTTTCTAAGGATAAGAATAATTACAATTTAAAAAACATATAATGAAAGGGCAAAAATGGGCAGGTTAGGTGTTTTTTGGCACCAGCAGCACATATTAATAACATCAAATCCCAACTTCAGAACTTGAAAAAGACAGTGAAAAAATCAAAATTTCAGGAAAATGTAGAATTTTTGACACCCCTGATGAATTTATTGAAAAATTTGTATTGGCAGGAAGTTCATTTTTTTTCGCTTCAAACAATGTTGTAAGTTGCTGCAGTTTGGGATGGTTTGGCGGTAACAGGAAGGATAATAATATTAATTATAATGATATAAATAATTAATTAATAATAACATTAATGTTTTTTTTCTCTTCTCACTTTTTTTCATGCCATCTCATTCTGCCCTGGAAATATAATTATTTCCCCACATTTTAGGCACGGTTACTGGCAAAAACTACATTTTCTATGACTTCAAAGTGTCCAATGTAAGTATAAATATTTTTTTAAAGGATTTAATTTTAATCTAAAATTTTAATCACTAATACTTTCTGTTGGCATTACCTTTTTTCCTCTCCCTATTTTTCCTAGTTTTTTTATTAAAAGCGAAGTACGTGAAAAATTGCCTTTTCAAAATATTGTCACTCGATCAAGGAGGAAATTTGTCTTCCTTTATTTTTTTTTTTTTAATATCTGGAGATTCCAAACTTTCTCCAGAACTGAAAAAAAAAAAACAAAAAACAAACAAACCAAATCCCCAGAACAACTTTACAGAGTTTATAACAGTTTATAGAGCAGAAAATTTGTAAAGCATGAGTGGCAGTTGGGATAAGGAAGGAAATAAATGGATTGTTTGATCTCAAAAACTAGAAAGTTTGACAGAAATTCTGCTATATTTAAAAAAAAATGTCTACAACGAGTGAGATGAAGAACATGAATTTGTTATATGCCTACATATATTATGCATATAATACAGAAACATCTATAATTTATGTAAGAATTTTATATATATATAACCCAGAAAAATAATGTTGCTCGCCAACTTAAATCAGGAGAAATTTTGGCAATTCAACAAAATTATTTCATTATTCATCAGAACGTTCTAGAAATGAATGTCACGCACAACAACTACGTGGATCTCAACAACCTGATGTTCGAAGAAATCAAAATTTTGGGATTGCTCCAGGAACCAGAGTTTATCACTGTGTTGCAGAACAACAATGTGGAAATTTCATCAGATAATTTCACCTACGATCCTGTAAATAAGGTAAAAAATAGGAAAATTGGACTAACATATTTCTGTATTTTGTATATTGAAAAGGAGATTACTCGGTACTATGGCAAATGCCACAGTATAGGTGAGGTATTTTACTAAAATGTAAAATTATTATAATTACCTGAATAATAATGTTAATTATATTATTAATATTATACATAATTTATTTTAATGATATGCACTTTTGTTTTAATGATATACGTAATAACATACAAAAGGATCTCCTCAAACATTGCATGCAACACAACTTTCATTTTTGCATTCATTTACATTCATTTATAAGGCGAGCGACAGCTCTAGGATTTTAGTCAATATTGTAGGAGGGTAAATAATATTGACATTTTTCAACAATTATTAATTGGAAAAATTAAACATCAAAGTTAAAATTTTAAAAATTAAAATTAAAAGTAAAGCACACAAAATTTAAAACTTAAAAATAAAAGTTTGTTTTTCCGAAGAGTGCACTCATCTGTAGGATCAGATCTTTTTCAGATGTTCCAGACAGGAATTTCAAATATGTAAGTTTGTAAAAATGAAGGTTTCTCTATAGAGCTCCTAAGGTTTGTGGAGGGCAATTTCTTGCTTTTAAGTATCTGAAAAAAAAAAAAAAAAAAAGAAAAATTAATAATGCTTTAATGTTTAACATTTATAGGTTACTCTCATACAAGGGCTCCAGCTGGAACTTGGAAAATCACACTCGTTAAGGTGGACACTGGGAATCAGCAATAATGAGAAGTTCGATTGTGATCCCAACCCAAGTGCATCCAAGGAAAACTGTGAACAGCTCGGCTGCATCTGGGAAGTAAGAACATTTTCTGAAAACCAATTGGGACTTTTTTTTTTTACAACAAAAGAAACTGTCTCATTTGTTCTTTCAAGGACCTTTTCTGAAAATAACACAATTTTCAACAACTTCTGGCCTTCTGTAGTATGAGAAAAATAGAGGAAAAACTTGGCATTTTTTAAGTTGATAACAAATTCATAAGAAGTCGAATAGACTTGAGATCTCCAAGGCTTATACTCATTGAAAAATAAATAAATCCAAGTAAATAATAAATGAGCAAATAAATAACGATATTTAAATGACACAGGTTCCTCTGGAATCGAGATTCTCAGAAGAAATCCTTGAATTTTCATCCACCCTCATTGTAAAAAAATCCCCCTGCTGATTCTTATTTAAATCTCTATTTTTTATAAATCCAGATATTTATATGAATTAATTTTGAGCACATTCTCTTGAAGGTGTACAAAATGTCCAGACAATAGAGATTTAAAGTTGTTTTTTAATATTTGTTTTGGGTTTTTTTTTGAGGTGAAATTCACAGATAGAGGGAATATCAAATCATTGACACTTTGTGATGATACAGATGGGACTGAACAGACTTTAACTAATGAATTATAATTAAAATAGTCTAGAGATAGGTGGATTCAGCACCACTTCTTTATTGTTTCACAACAGCATGAAGATTTTGGGGCCAAATTCAAAATTAATTAGTTACCCGGTTAAAAACCAGGGGTTTGGAATTCTTGCTGCTAAATAAAAATAAAAACAAAAGGTACTTCTAAAAAGTCATCACAACAGAAAGTTTAAATTAATTGAAATAGTTGTCAGTTAATTTATATCCATTTAAATATTGTTTTATTTATATTTTTATTAATTTATTTTATTTGTTTCCGTTAATTTAAATAATTAAATTAGTAATTCCTGGCCCAAAATAGAGATTCTTGATTTCTCAACCCAAATATTTTGAAGGAATTTGAGAAAGCGAATATAAATTGAAAGGAAATCACCTCATCCCATTTCCATCTGCAGGAAGTCACCTCTGATTTTAGCATTCCCTACTGCTACTACAATGGCCCCGACAACGGTTATTCCATTGCTGATGTCATGTACGCGTCGTCTGGTGTGACGGCCAATGTCACCTTCACACAGAAGGATCTCAAAGCGTCCCAGAAATCCACATCACCGATCAGCACCCTGCGCCTGGAGGTGATATATCACACCAACCACATGCTGCAATTTAAGGTGAATTTCTCCAAATTTACATTCTTCCACTGGTCAAAATAACGTGATTTCCAGGAGTAATGTTTTTGGTCAATTTTTTGTTATCTAAGTAAATTTCTCATTTTAACCAAATCGCTTTTATTGCTCCTAGTTTTGAATTGACTCTTGCCAATTTCTATGATACCCAAAGAAAATTCTCTTAAATCTGGCTAAAAATTCAACCCCAAAGCTGAAATTTATTTACCGCGCACAAAAATACATTTAAATCAATATACCTAAATATTTTAATGAGCCATTCCAGGCCCAAAATAAAGGTTCATAATTTCCCAATCCAAATATTTTAAAGGAATCTGAGAAAGTACATATTGAAAGAAAATGCTTATTTCAGGAAATGTCATCAACCATAATTCAGTAATTCATATGTTTTACTGTTATTGGTGAGAAAATTCAGTAGTTCAAGATTTTTTACTGTTATTGGTAAGAAAAAATGGAACAATTTTCTGTGTCCGTCTCAAAGTCTCTCAGTCTGTAGATTAATTTGTATCAGCCAATAGGAGTATCTAGTGGAGTCCCTCAAGGGTTGGCACTGGGACCAATACTATTCGAAATATTCATCAATGACTTGGATGAGGGATAGAGTGACTGTCAGCAAGTTTGCTGATGACACCAAGCTGGGAGGAGTGGCTGACAAGTTAGAAGGCTGTGCTGCCATCCAGAGACCTGGACAGGCTGGAGAGTTGGGAAGGGAAAAATGTAATGAAATATAACAAGGGAAAGCGTAGAGTCTTGAATCTGGGCAAGAACAGCCCCAGGTTCTGGTATGTTGGGGAACGACCCAGAGAAGCAGTGTAGGGGAAAGGGACCTGGGGGACCTGGGGGACAACAGGATGGCCATGAGCCAGCACTGGGCCCTTGTGGCCAGGAAGGCCAATGGTACCTGGGGTGGGTTAGAAGGGGGTGGTCAGTAGGTCAGAGAGGTTCTCCTGCCCCTCTACTCTGCCCTGGGGAGACCACACCTGGAATATTGTGTCCAGTTGTGGCCCCTCAGTTCCAGCAGGACAGGGAACTGCTGGAGAGAGTCCAGCGTAGGGCAACAAAGATGATTAAGGGAGTGTAGATGGGAAGAACATAAGGCTGTTGTCATAGGATGTAGGGAAGCAATTATGAAAGTTCCCTTCCCTTATGAGGAAAGGCTGAGGCAGCTGGGAGTCTTTAGCTTGGAGGAGACTGAGGGGTGGCTCATTCATGGGGATCAATATGGAAAGGAGGAGTGTCAGGAGGATGGAGCCAGGCTCTTCTCGGTGACAGCCAATGACAGGACAAGGGGTAATGCGCACAAACTGGAACACAGGAGGTTCCACTTCAATATGAGAAGAAACTTCTTCCTGGTGAGGGTGGCAGAGCCTGGCCCAGGCTGCCCAGGGAGGTTGTGGAGTCTCCTGTGCAGACATTCCAACCCGCCTGGACACCTTCCTGTGTAACCTCATCTGGGTGTTCCTGCTCCATGGGGGGATTGCACTGGATGAGCTTTCCAGGTCCCTTCCAACCCCTGGCATTCTGTGATTCTGTGATTACAAGAAAATGTTTTCACTATTTTTATCATGAATTCTTGAAAACATAACTTGCTAATTTATCCATATTCCATGTGCATTTTCCATGTATAGATTTATGATTATGCAAATGAAAGGTACGAGGTGCCGGTTCCAATAAATCTCCCCACGGCCCCCGAGAGCACAGTTGAGAATCGACTTTATGATGTGGTGGTTCAGGACAAACCATTTGGCATCCAGGTCCAACGCCGAAGCACAGGGACGGTGATGTAAGCCACACTCATTTCATTCAACTTCATTTTTTAATGTAATTTTAGTAATTTTATTTTTCCTTTATTTTTTAATTTTGTATTTTTTGTTTAAATTTTTAATTTCATTTAATTAAATTTCATTTTTCTTTTATTTATAAATTTACTTCAATTTCACCTCATTATTTCATTATTTCTTCCTCTTCCCTTTTCTTTCTTCACCTTTTTCCTTTATTTTTTAATTTTCCAGCCAAAATATTTTATTGTCCCATCTGCTCTAAATGCCACATGACAAGCTTTTGTGTCTGTCCCATAAAACAACCCCACCTGTCAAATACTAAACTCTTCTTTAAAATAATAAAAAATTAACTACAAATTGACTTACTTTTTGCCAACCAGAGTAAATTATTTATTTCACAATTCAGCCCCCCACATCTATGGCAGTTGCTGGAAGAACTATCAGAGTGTGACTTAGTTTCTAACAGAAAAAAAAAATTATTTACACCCAAGATTTCAACATAATCTGTGCAAAAAATACTTTAAATTCTTAAAAATGTCCTAATGTTGTTAAAGTTTTCTTGATAACCATAAAAGCTTTATTCCAAATGGGGGAATAATGAGATTTTTTAGACACTTTCTGCCATCTTGTTCTATTTCCCCCATTTCAGCTGGGATTCTCAGCTCCCGACCTTCACCTTCAGTGACATGTTCATCCAGATTTCGACACGTTTGGCTTCCCAGTATCTGTATGGATTTGGTGAAACCGAACACACCACATTTCACCGCAACACGAACTGGCACACCTGGGGGATGTTCACCAGGGACCAACCTCCTGGAGTATGTGGAATTAAAAAAAAAGAGTCCATTTTGCTTTCTTACCTGGAATTTCTGCTTTTTTATGTGTGTTTTGAGGTGATTTTGGTGCCCCAGTGCCACCATTTTATGTTTTGAGGTGATTCTGGTGATACCATTTTGTGTTTCGAAGTGATTTTGGTGCTCCTGGTGCTACCATTTTGTGTGCTGAGGTGATCCTACCACTCTGGTGCTGCCATTTTGAGCCCTGAGGTCCTGCAACTCTAGGACTGAATTCCTACTTATGAATTTAAACAAATAAATAAACAAATAGTCTCAGCATACCCACGTATTGTTTTTTAATAGAATCATAAAATCATAGGATCATTTAGGTTGGAAGAGACCATCAGGGTCACTGAGTTCAACCATAACCTGACTCTAGCACTAATACATAATACAAATATTGACAGTTTGCAAGGGATGAATCATGGAATATCTGTGCATTATTACAGCTATTATTTGAAAATGGAAACATTTTGAGTAAATGAAAAATAAGAGAAAGTCACCAGCTTGTCTTGATGATAATAGCTAACTATGAATACTGGAAAATAATAATATTTTCTCCCAGGGAAGCTCTTTCAAATTAGCAATTTCTGAATCTAGAAATACATTTTCTTCCCTCCACACCTTGAGTGATCTGATACACATCGACCTCAAAATTTGAAGCTGAAAATGTTTTCTCCTGGTCAATTCTTTCCATTGCATGTTCCACGTTCAAGCGTCTCTGCTGCATGCTTGACCGTTGTGTATCAGATCATTTATTAACCTTGTTATTGACAATGGATAATTTGTTGTTAGGTGTAAATAACCAAATGCTTATGATGTCATTCTAATTGAAGATACTTTATTTCTTTGCAGTACAAGTTGAATTCTTATGGTTTCCAGCCATTCTACATGGGTCTTGAAGAAGACGGCAATGCCCATGGTGTTCTCTTGCTTAACAGCAACGCAATGGGTAAAAAAAAAATAATACAATTTTGCTCTCTTTTCTCCATGTGTTTCACTCCAGTGTTCAGTTTTTTGCCTTACACAGGGATTTGTTGCCTTCTCACACTTTTCCAGATGTGACCTTCCAGCCCACGCCTGCTCTGACCTATCGCACAACTGGTGGAATTCTGGACTTTTACATGGTTTTGGGGCCAACGCCAGAGCTCGTCGTTCAGGAATACACTGCAGTATGGTTCTACTTTTGCAAATTCAAAGGGTTTTGGGGTTCTTTTGGTTTGGTTTGGTTCACCTTTTCCTTTTCCTTTTCCTTTTCCTTTTCCTTTTCCTTTTCCTTTTCCTTTTCCTTTTCCTTTTCCTTTTCCTTTCTTTTCCATTTTTTCTCCCCTTTCTTTTCCTTATTTTTCTTTTATTCTTAGTTTTATTTTTGTTGTCTTTTTTATTCTCTTTTATTTTTTTAACATTTGATTTATTTTTAATTTATTTTATTTTTTCTGTTTTTTCTTTTTATTTTGTTTGAATTTTTATATTTACTTTTTTAATTGTCATCATTGTTTTCTTCTGTTTTCACCTACTTGCAATAATTATGATGATTTCTTTTCCATTTTCAGCTGGTTGGGCGACCTGTCATGCCACCCTACTGGGCACTGGGATTCCAGTTGTGCCGCTACGGGTATGAAAATGATGCTGAAATCGCCACGTTGGTGGAAGACATGAAAGCAGCCGGGATACCCTATGTACGTTGAGAGTCATTACATATTGCAGTGCTGCTTGAATTTCCAGTTTGGGGGTATTATCTAACTTTAAATAGTAAAAGAAATATTACGATTAATGACACAGTTCAACTTTTCCATGCACTTTGCAGGGAAATAAAACAAAAGCAATTTTCTTTATGTTATACATCATCCTGTGCTGAAAAAGCTACATTTTGGTGTGTTTTGGGGAAAATTACAAAAGCTACCTAAAGTAAGCATGGCTTTCATTTTACAAACATCAGACTTCAATGTTTTAAAAACATCCAATTATTTTGGCATGGAGTGATTCCCTTGTTTCTGAACAGTGTGTAGCAACACAGACGCAGGCAACATCTCTATCAATATATATTTATACATCTGCACAAATATTTTTTGGTTCACATGTATGAATTTCTGGGTTTTTTTCACCATAAATACAGTGGTGAAAGTTGAATTTCTGACTGGATGGGTTGTGGGAGTTTGTTCATCTGATAACCTGAGCCTTAAGCTGCAGCAGATTCCAATTTTACACTAAAATAAAAAAAAAATCAGTAGCTTGCCTATTTTTGCAAATGGATGATGAACTCGCTGATGGATCGTGTCATTCAGGAAATGACCAAAAAAAGCCCTTTTTTTGGTGTGTAAACTACAGGATATCCAGTATGCGGATATTGACTATATGGAACGGCAGCTGGACTTCACCCTCAGCCCGCACTTCACCGGCTTACCAGCTCTAATTAACAAAATCCGAGAAGAAGGAATGAGGTTTATCCTGATCCTGGTGAGTGTCTAATTCTTGTTTTAAATTACAGCTTTAAATTCCGGTTGAATTCTGGTTTTAAGATACAGTACAGCATTGCAGAATACAGAACATATTTAATGGTGTTTCAATGCTTGTCTTTCGAGCATAAAAATTGTATTTATTTTTAAATTATTTTATTAATTAAATAAATTATTTTTTATCATTTCAAAATATTTTTGTATTAATTAATGAATCCTTTAATTTTAGGACCCAGCCATATCTGCTAATGAAACCAATTACCTCGCCTTCACAAGAGCTTTGGAGAAGGACGTCTTCATCAAATGGCCCAATACTGATGACATCATATATGCAAAGGTGGGGTTCTTAAAAAAGAGGATTATTTAACTAAATAAGCATCACGCAAGGTCAGATGTTGGGGAGAAGATGTCTAATTTCACGTGCATTCCCAAATTTAGATGACACGTTGAATGCTACAAATGGAAATATACTTGGTTTGTGTCACCATTGGATGACGTGGAAGTGAAGCTTTATTGCTGTTGATCGTCATTTTTTCATCCAGTTTAATTTGATCATTTTACCATCTCTTTCCTCCTCCGAGGTGTGGCCGGATCTTCCGAACGTCATCGTTAATGACTCACTGGATTGGGACACCCAAGTGGAGGTAAATGCTGATTATCTTTGAGGACTGACACAAATAGAGAGGGAGCAGCAAATTCGTTAAGGTTTATAGAAGTTAAATGTCCAATTAAACTTCCTCTACAAATTCAGATGCCGAAAGTGCCCGGTTTTTCTAGCAGAACATCCAAAAAACCTAAATGAAATCAGAGTGAGGTTAATGATGTAAGTAAAATCAGAGGTCAGACTCCAACCTTTCTGTCAGAACATCTAAAAACTGTTGCAAACCCATTATTTAAGAAAAAATCAATTTGTATTTTTTAAATAACTAAGCTAATCACAACATTTTAGTAGTAGGACACTCCTGTGTCTATACTTCAATGATTCTTTTTTCTTTTCCAGATCTACCGCGCGTACACTGCTTTTCCAGATTTCTTCCGCAATTCCACGACCGAATGGTGGACGAGAGAAATCGCCGAAGTCTACAATAACCCCCACAACGCATCGCAAAGCTTGAAGTTCGACGGCATCTGGATAGTAAGTGTGAAAAATTGTTCTATTTCTGAGATTTTTCCACATCTTTTTATTCCAGGATTGACTCTCAACACCTCAAAACCCTCTTCTGATGCCTTCGAGGAAGGAAGGAAATAGATGTTTAATGCTAAATAAAATTTCAAATGTTTAAAAATCCTTCTTTTGAACAGCATCATTATTTCCCCTTTGTTTTCAATGTTGAAAAATTGTACTTTCTCAGACCTTCATTATTTACTTGTAACTCACCTAAAGGCTCTTTTGCAGTGGTGGTGTTGTTCTGTGACTTCCTAAAGTTGTTTTTTTTGGTTTAGGTTTTTGTGTGTGTGCTTGCTGTTTTTTTAATTTTGGTTTTAGGTTATTTTTTACTATTTCATTATATAGTTTTATTTTCTTTTATTTTGTTTTATTGGCAGTGAGAGACTATTTTTTCACCATTATGACTTCTGCAAGGTAAAGTGAGAGAAACAGGTTTAGCTTCCTTATTAAATGACACGGACTTGCAATAGCTGTAGAATCTATTAAATTATATTATATTAAATTATTAAATAATATTTCTATAGAAAACCACAAAACATGTAGAAACCCAGGAGACTATTTAGAATTTCATGTATCATGGCTGCAACCAGAGGATCATGGGCACCGAGGACAAACTGTACTTGGTCAGCCTGCTGGCAAAGACAATTAAATATTCAGAGCACAACTAAAATACCTGAGAGGAACTAATGTATTAAATTTAAGAGGAATGTGTTAATCTGACATTTCACTTTCTGTTTTCAGGACATGAATGAACCTTCGAGCTTCGTTAATGGTGCTGTTGGCGGCTGCAGAAACCAAGAGCTCAACTTTCCACCATATGTGCCCCGTGAGTCTGATCACTGCCATAAAATTTTAAGCATTTTAAAATAATTTTTTTTTGGCCAGATTTTTGTACCTATTTTGTATCTTGGGACTTTGCTTTGGACACAGTCCATACTGTGCCTGTCAGGGTTTTGAAAATAAAAAAATGCAGTTAATGACTAAAACTTTCAAAAATATCCTTGTGCCTCCTCTGATGAGTTGTTGAAATATGTAAAATTTTAAGGCCTAATTTGAGGAATGATCTTGAAATCCTTGCTCTTCTCAGAAGGGTCTTACTATTGATGTAAGTTAGTGTTAATTAGCAATAACTCACTGCTGCTTGGTTAGAATCCTCCCATTGCCTCCTGATGTGTTGAAATGTAATTTCTCAGGAAGCAGAATATTCAGAATGGACTTTCCTCCAAAGTTCTCTGTGTATATGGTCTTGGTACAAAAAATTTGCAATATTTTCTCACTCAGGATAAATTCTGTTTACTCCTGATCCTCCTCAGTCTAGAACTGAGTTGCTATTAATATGTCTCTCACGGGCCCAGGTACTTGCATGGCATCAGAAATTTCAGAATTGCCTAAAGTTTTGCAATAGAATTCCAGAATTTCCTACATTTCTGAAAAAGAATTACAGAATTTCCTAAATTTCTGAAATAACTTGTCAGCATTTCCTAAACTTCTGAAATCCAATTTCAGAAAAGCAAAAATGTCATTTTCATTAAAATAAAATAAATGACCACGTAAATACTTCAAAGGGAAGTAAATACTATTAAAAACAAACAAAGAAACAGACAAGCAAAACCAAGAGAAACCACTTGTTAAAATTCTCCCTGGATGCAAATTATTAAAACACATGTGTTTTCATTCCGTTTCTGCTAGAGCTGGGGTCGCGGTCGGAGGGCTTGGCTTTCAAGACGCTCTGCATGGAGGGGCAGCAATTCCTCCCCGACGGTTCCCCCGTCCGTCACTATGACGTCCACAACCTTTACGGGTGGTCACAAACAAAACCCACCCTCGAGTAAGTAATTTTTTTTTTCATTCTTTCCAAAAAAAGGTGCAAATTAATATTTGGTGTCTCTGTTCTCATGCCAAAAAGTCTCAGAGTTATTTACTGAAAATATTTTTTTCTCATAATTTTTCTATTCGTCTGAATATCTTCAGTTCTTCAATTCAGTTGCTTGCAGGTAATTTGATTTGAGTAGTTCAAGCACACAACATTTTTTATTTCTGAAAAAAATTGGTTTATTATAGTGTTGAGCTTCTTTTGGCCTTGCATCACAGGAAGGAAAATGAACATAGATTTTAAAATATAGCCTACAATCCAACCAGACTTATGTGAATTTCATTGAAATAAATGAAATGTTGTTGAAAAGGGAAAATTCACTTCTGTTTTTAGCTGTTGCTGCAAATTGTAATTATTGTAATAATGGACTAATGTGCACTGGACCAGATCATGTAACCCTTAAAAAAAATGTGTAAGTTGGGCCACACTTGTGTTTTCCCATGAAGTCTTAACTGGAAATCCCTAATTTAGTGACACCTGGTTTTGAAAATTCATTTTCTAACAACAAGTTAGTTGACACTTAATTCCAGAGATGTGTGGATCATAATTGCAATTAAAAAAACATACATTTGGTTTACGGCTGCTCCTGGTTACAGGCAGAGCTTCCCTACAGGAAGATGAGCCGTCAGTTTTATTTTCGGAGTCATGAGTAAGACTTTTTACTGTTACTTTTTGTTCTCATCCCATTGGTTTCTCCTCCCAGCGCCTTGCGGAGCATCACGGGGGAGCGAGGAATCGTCGTCACCCGCTCGACCTTCCCCAGCAGCGGGAAGTGGTCGGGACATTGGCTGGGGGACAATACGGCTGCCTGGAACCAGCTGGATAAATCCATCATAGGTACGTTAGTGATAACACAATTTATAAAAATTAATACATTTAATGAAATAAAATGAAAGTAATAACTAAAAAAATTTATTAATAACTAATTTATTCCATGTTTTGTCTTGATTTCACTCATTTTTTTTTTAGCCAAAATGGGCTACCCACTCAGGCAATTGGAATTTACAGCCGATTTCTACTTGACCTCTTTCTTTTTGCCTTTTAAGAAAGTTCATGGTTTCTAATGGCACTGGGTTTGATTTGTGGGTTTGAGCAACACATCGTCCTCAAACTCATCCTCTCCTTTTTACCCCAAATCTGCTGCTTTGCTTCTGAAGAAATAGGGGAATTCTGGAAATTATTTTCCTTTTCTCATCCTGAGAAACCCTCACTATACCAAAAAAAAAAGTGTAGTTGTTATTATTGAATTATTTTTTATTATTGAATTATTTTTTATTTCATTGCAGGCATGTTGGAGTTTAGTCTCTTCGGAATATCTTACGTAAGCTCCCAATTTATTACCTTATATTTGTTATCTTTATTAACAAAATAGTATTGCCATTGTATTTTATTTTATTTAATTTTCAGACAGGAGCTGATATCTGTGGCTTCTTCGGAGACTCGGAGTACGAGCTGTGCGCTCGGTGGATGGAGCTCGGGGCCTTTTACCCATATTCAAGGAATCACAATGGCAAAGGATCAAAGGTGGGAAACTTCTGTTTGTTTTTATTTTTTCTTGTATTTTCCCCATTTCCTTTATTTTTTATTCCCCATTTATGCCATTTTCATGTAAACACACCACAACTATAAGCATAAAATTGTTATTTTTCACGTGTTCCAATTCTACTTAAACATACCAACTCTACAAGATGAAAAGAGTTATTTTAAAATTGTAGTTAATTTTTATTTCCATGTGCCACACTTACAAGACTGAAATAATTACTTTGATGACTACACAGATTTAGAGGGGCAACACTGACCTTAGTATCATCATCCCTAATTATTAATGATTTTCCAGCAAATTAGAAAAGGGACCAGTACAATGAGATACCTGAGTATCTAAAGTTCCTGTACTTTGCCTGCTTCATGCTCTAAAATATTTTATTTATTCTAAGAATAAAAGAAAATAATTGTGTTTTGTGGACTGTGCTGCGGAGTGTATGATAGAAAGTTGTAAAACTGGGAAAATGGCAATAAGGGAAATAGTGCTTTTATTCACGTTAGAACTTTAGGTTGAGCAGAGCTGTTTGGTTTTCATTAAAGAACAGAGAAATAAATGAAAGTACTTGAAATTGAAGGAATTTGCAAAGCTCCACCCGGATCCCCTCAGCTGTGCTTCGCTATGTTGATTTTAAGGCATGTTTGACAAGTACTGCTGCTAAATTATATGAATTGGTGGGTAATAAGATGAAAAAAAGATGCTAAAGTAATTTTTCCCCCATCGCTTCCTAACAAAACAATCCTAATGAATAACAAGAGATTATTTTGTTTAGAGGCAAGATCCTGTTGCCTGGAATTCCACATTTGAAGACATTTCAAGGAACGTGCTGAATATCCGATATTCTCTCCTGCCATATCTGTACACGTTGATGTACGAAGCCAATGCCCACGGCAGCACTGTTGTCCGGCCCCTGCTGCATGAGTACGTGTCGTGTCATCCGTCCCGCTGCGTTAACCAGCAGCTCCCAGGGAAATCCGCAGGATCAAGTGAACCCCAGGGAGATGTGGATGACGCCACGTTGGGTGGGAGTGTTGATCTGCTGGGGTGGGAAGGATCTACAGAGGGATCTGGACCTGGGGGTGTTGCTGACAGCAGCTGAACATGAGCCAGCATGTGCCCAGGTGGCCAAGAGGCCACCAGCGTCCTGGCTTGTATCACCACCAGCCGCCTGGCTTGTGTCACCACCAGTGTGGCCAGTGGGACAAGGGCAGTGACCATCCCCTGCGCTGGGCACCGGGGAGGCCAAACCGTGAATCCTGGGGTCAGTCTTGGGCTCCTCAGCTCAGGGCTCAGAATGGCAGCACCAGAACCAGCTCAGTGCTCAGAATGGCGGCACCAGAATCAGCTCAGGGCTCAGAATGGCGGCACCACAGGTGGCCGGGTCACCTCAGGGCTCAAAACAGAGACCACCATTTTTTTCTTCACTACAAATAAACTTAATATATTAATTTTAAAGCTCATTCTCCTCATCCAGAGTGATATTACTGATACAGGTGTTTGGTTGGTTGGTTGGGGTTTTTTTGTTTGTTTTAAGCATTTTTTTAGAGTCATAAGGCTTTATTTGTACCTGTTCAGAGGGGGCAATATGTGCCAAAAACTGTTTAATGCCTGAATGGTAAAGTCTAATATTTACAAATTCTTATGTTCCCCTAAAAAACACTGAATTGCCAATGTGGAATCCCAACCTATTTTTCCCTAATTTAAGACCTAAGCCTGACAAAGTACCTGTCAAAAAAAAGAAAACAATGGTTCAAATCAGAAAGTAACTGGGCTGATACTTATTTTTGCTCCTGCTAATAGCAAGTAAGATTGATTTTTTTTGTTAAGTTTTGTGCTTTAAATATCCTAAGTAAAAAAGTTAATATATATGTAGATAGGCCAGCAAGCCTAAAGAAATAGCAGAAATGAAAATTAGTAGGTGGTATTTCCCTAATGATTTTCACATAAAGATCTCAATACACTTTTTCACATTAAGATGAACCCAATTTCAAAGCTGTGTGATTTCACATTGGGTTCATATTTTTGAAATAACCTGTATAATAATAAAATTTTATACTATATAAAATGTATACTATATAAGAGTATATTATATAGAGAGAATATACAGGCATATAATATATATTTATAATATATAACATTTATTACATATTTACTACTTATTGTTTGCTATATCTTATATTATTTATATTCTGTTATGTATCCTACTATGTAATATTTAGTTATAATTATCACCTATTATTCTATTATAATTATGACATCATTATATTACTATATAATATGACGTATAATGTATTATTTTATATATTATACACTGTGCATATAATAATTACTATATGATAAAATTATATATATAAGCAATAACAGCAATAACTATAGATTGGTTTTAATATATATTATTATTTATAGATAATTATAAATTAATAATCATAAATAAATATTAAGTATTATTACTGGGAGCATGTTTACAGTTGAGGAAATTGTAGGTTTTTTGAGAAAAAATGCTTCAAGGAGGAAATATTTAGGGAAATGCTGACACTGAGGGTTCCATCACTTTTTCTTGTTTTACAGGTTTGTGGATGACAAACTGACATGGGAAATCTACAAACAATTTCTGTGGGGACCAGCACTGCTCATCAGCCCTGTCCTGGAACAGGTGAGTTATCAAAAATAGGAAAAAAATGGTGTAAAATTTAGACAATATTAGAAATTGATGAAAATATTAGAAGTGATCTAAATGTTACTTTTGGGCTTTAATAGATTTAAACCAAAATGTTTTATTCCAGGGTGCTGTGGTGGTGAACGCTTACCTGCCCAGTGCCCGCTGGTACGATTATCACACAGTACGTAATTTTAAAAAAATCTATTATATTTCTTAAACCCTTCAATGAAAATTATAATTTATTTTCCAAAAATGGAGGGGAAGAAAACAAAAAATGTAAACAGTTTGTATGGCCTCAGGCTTCACACATCACTCTGATCATCAGGTGTTGTGCAATTGGTTTATGTATGTAGAATTTCAGATTTTATAGTGGAAATACGTAGTTCTGCATTAAAAGGGATTTGCAGTAACAACTTATTTAGGATGTATTTATGTTTCTTTTGTATTTATTATATATTCATTATGTATTTATTTTCTACATTATTATGCATTTATATATTTATTTATTGCTATATGATATATTTATATAATATGTATAATATAAATAACATATATATAATATTTTTAGTCTGTATTTACAAGCTTTCATTCAAAAAAATTTTAATGGGTAATTCAACAAAGAGACTATATTTTTAAAAATTATTTTAACTTATTAATCATAAATAGGATGAATATATTGGCTTTAGGGGACAATTTAGAGATTTATCGGCTCCTTTGGGACATATCAACCTGCACATCCGAGGCGGCTACATCCTTGCTCAGCAAAGTCCTGCTAATACCACATTTTACAGGTGGCTATTATTATTATTATTATTATTATTATTATTATTATTATTATCCTTTTCCAAAGGAGATATTTAATTAGTGGCCTGGCAAATAATTTGTGTCTTAATTACACAGCGAGAGCATTTTTTGCCCTCCTTAATTTCAACCTGGGAAAAATCAAATTTTCTGCTTAATTTCAACCTGGGAAAAATCAAATTTTCTGCTTTCATATCTCCCATTTCATGTGAACATTTGTAGTCCTGAGATAATAAACCTTAATTATATGATAGCTTTTTTTTCTCTTTTTCGTTTCCTTGCTGTGGTCACATTTAAATGCTCTGGATTGGGGAAGGTTGGTACCAGCGATTGTGTAAAATGTCTAGAAAAAGAATGTCTAGAATATATAGCACCTGAGAACCATAAAATGTGATTTTCCAAGAATATTATTATTATTGTTATTATCATTTCTATTTCTATTTCTATTTCTATTTCTATTTCTATTTCTATTTCTATTTCTATTTCTATTTCTATTTCTATTTCTATTTCTATTTCTATTTCTATTTCTATTTCTATTTCTCATTATTTTCTTTTATTTCATAGCCGAAAAAACCCGTTGGCACTTATTGTTGCATTGAATGACAGTTCAGCTGCAGAAGGGCAGCTTTATTGGGACGATGGGGTGAGCATCGGTAAGTACATCATCTAGTTTTTACATGCTAAATAAATTCAGCATCAACGGTATATAAATTTTGCCATTTTTCCAACATGAGCAGTTTTTTTGTTTTGGGATTATTGTGTGATTGGAAAAACATGGCATAAGAAGCATGAGCACAAATCAGAAAAAATATTACAGTTCAATGATTTAACTTAGTTAATGAAACTAAAAAAAAAATTAGTTGTAATAATTTTAATTATTCTAGATGTTCAGTAAAATGTAAAATAAAAACAAGATAAAATGCAAAATGAATGCAGTGATGGTAAAATAATAACTATGTTGTTATTTATAGAACATGTATTTTCCATAAATTAAATTGTGCCCTGGACATAAATGTTTATAATGTTTATAATAAGAATTTATTTTCAAACTTGTGGGGAATGTATCTATAGATTAATTTAACTAATTTCCTTTCTATTAATAAATTCAAATTATGTTCAGATAGCACCTACCTAGAAGTCTCGTAGTAACTATAAATTATTTCCTGAGATTATCACGAGTAATACACAGAATTGTGATTTTTTTTAACATACAAAATGTTGAAGGCTCTGCAAAACACATATACGTGCATATATATATATTCTTCTATTTAATTAAAAATTCTATTTAATTGAAAAGATAAAGGTGACCAGCAAATCAATTTTGTTTTGCTGTGTGCTTTTACCAGAGGCGTATGAAGCCGGGCGGTACCTGCTGACGTCATTTACGGCTCGTCAGGTACGTCATGGCAACAAATACCCAGGGTGACTACCCCGGTATGTTTAATTAAAGTATTTTAATTTGGCATTTTAAAAATGTGTCAATATCCCAATGTGCTGCTGATTCTGTGGGCTGGACAGGCTATTACCAGTGTCCTGGAAATGGTTGCAGTTATTTTGGTTTTATTATTTTATTTTGTTTAATGTATTTAATTTAATTTGTTTTATTTTACTCTATTTTATTTTGGTTTTCTTTCTTTTGTTTGGTTTGGGTTTGTTTTCTTTCTAAAATTTTATTTTATTTAGCTTTATTTTTTGTTTTATTTTACTTTGATTTAGTTTCTTTTTTATTTTGTTCTTGTTTGTTTGCTTGCTTTTGGTTTTTATTTATTATTTTTTTTTAAATTTTCTTTTTATTTTCTTTTTATTTTATTTTATTTTATATTATTTTATTTTATTTTATTTTTATTTTTTATATTTTATTTTATTTTATTATTTATTTTATTTTATTTTATTTTTTGTTTAATTTTTTTTCAAAGAGACAATATATGCAATAGTGTATCCTACATGGATAAAGTAATTTTGCAAAAAGTTGGGGAAACTTAATTTATGTCAATGAGGCTGTTCCACATATTTGTATTTATATTTATAAAGTAGCTGGCCCAGCCTGAGACCTCCAAGCTCCAGAGTGATTCAGCTGCGTCACCTGCACATTAGTTTTCAACCATTTTTGTAAATTAAGACATTTTAGCCAATCAGCTCATACATATTTTATTGCCTCAATTTAGCGTAAGTCTACATACACACAAATTCATTGGATAGACTGGAAGCTCCCTCAACAAACACACATTTATTTATAAATTCTAGATACTGTACTATTATGTAAATTAGAAACCATACACAAACCCAGAAATTAAAAGAGGATAAAGATACAATAGATAATATTATCAAAATATTTTAAATTTTATTTATTAATAGTACAGAAATATTTGCTTCTTACACCTCAGCTTTTTGGACAAGATTTTCTGCTCCCACCATCCGATGTCCTGATGGAAAAGAGCCAGTTGGGCAAAAATTGTTTAGTTTTGTTTAATTTTTGTTAACAATTGTTAATTGTTTAAAGGTCCCAGCAGGACCTTTGAACGGAGGCTGGTGTGGAGTCACTGACTCTATTTGTGACAAATTTTTATTCTTAATTTTCAATTTTAATTGATTTAATTAATTTAATTAATTTTTAATTTTAATAATTATTTTTAAATCACTATTATTAATTTTTATTGCTATTCTTAATTATTATCGTTTTTTCTTGAGCACAGAAAATAGACCACGGAGCAAATATTATGTAATAAAGTCAGTGATTGGTGCTGCTTATTACAATTATTGCAATTTCCTGCATATTAGCTTTAAATTTTTGTTTTAAGCAGTTGAATAGCTGGAATTAAATTAGATGGGAATTATACAGACTATCGATTTAAAAGAAATGCTTTGTAAGAAAAATTGTGTTGTTTCATTTTCCTGGTGGTTAGAATTAGTTATTCTTAATAGTAATTTTAATTTGCATTTTAATTTTAATATTTTATCCATGACACTCATATTTCCCATTCATTTTGACTTTGTCAAGTCATTGGACATTAACTGCTAAGGGAGAAAAGGTGTTTTTTTTTCTCTTTTCAGTTGTAAAATTACATAATAAATGCACGTTTTCCTGCTTTTACAGAAAGCTGTTAAGGAAAAGCTTAATTAAAACAGTTGTAAATCGATCAGTAATGAAGAATGCAATAAAATAACTATATTATTATTAATTAAGTTTGGGAATGAAGAGCTTCATAATCTAATTTAAGCATTTTTTTTTTTGCATTTGTAAAAGGCAAATTAAAAATAAATCAGCAAAATGCCCACAGGACTTCAGCAATAACCGGTGGTTGCACAAAAATCTTTCCACTGAATTCAGTAGTTTGGGAAACTCCAGATAAATACTGGAAAATCAGGGAAAAAAAAAGAAAAGTTTGAATTATGAAAACAAATTGTTTTAATCCTTTCCTATGCTGCAAAATTCACATCGGGACAAATCTGTTTAATATTCAGCAGCAGGGGATGCAAAGGAACGGGGAAAATCAAAACTGCCAACATTCGGAAAATAAATAACAGCACTTCTTTTAATTGAAGAAGAAAAAAATTGTGAGCCACAAGTGAAAAAGCATTTTCTGACCAATAACTGCCCAAGCAGAAAATCACTGATACGTTTTTATTTCTTTTCCTTCAGGATGTTTTAGAGATAAAGGTTTTGCACCAAGGTTACACTGATCCAAATAATCTGAGGTTCACCCAAATTAAAATTTTGGGGCTGAGCTCAGCCGTCCGGAGGGTGATGGTGTCGCAGGACGGGCAAGAAATTCCATCTCTTCATGTCGTGTCCTACAACAGTGAAAAACAGGTATAACCATTTAGTTTTCCTCCAGAATTAATTATTCTAGTCACAAATCATGGTCGTGCTGTTCAGTGAGACCCCCGGAGCTAAAGTCCATTGATGTTTAATTTAATTGACTATTATTCAGTTATGAATTTATGACTCAGTGTTCTGTTGAGTTGTGTTTCCGTCTGCCTTTCAGCCAAAAGACAATGTGTTAATATATTAAAATTCAGAATTATTATAGGAAAGGAATATTGATAATAGAAATATAATATGTAAAATCAACAGGAGCATAACATAATATACTATAATATAATGTGATAATATAATATGCTATAATGTAACATAATATATGATATAATTATTATAATTAATATAGTATAATAGGATAGAATATAGTAGGATGCAAGATAACATGATATAATAGGATAGGATATAATATAATATCAAAAAAGATAAATTAAGAAGGTAATGAGAAGCAATCTGAAATAAGAACTGTCAATTTTTTATAATACGGCTTTTTTTAAAATTTGTTTTCCCAAGGTCCTTGAAATCACTGGCCTGGAACTTCGATTAGGCCAAGGCTACACATTGCAGTGGAGTTAAAATGCCCGCAAATCCCATGGAATTTCCTCATGTTCACAAATTATTTTTGAATTCTTCAGATATTTTGTGGTAAAAACATGTACAGGGGGTTTGTTTTAAGTTATTTTGTGCAGAACAGAGTTGTGGTTTTGTGTTGGCCTCGTAATGCAGAATTTTTAAATTAATTTGACAAACTTGGTCTTTCCAAATGAAGAGATGAACGTGGAATGAGGTGATTTCCCTAACTCAAATTTTATTTTATTTTATAAAAATATTGGCATGAACTGAGGGCATGTGGGGCAATAAATCTGCCCACATTTTTCTTCCCTGCTTGTTTATGAGTTGAGATTACAGATAATTATTTAAGGGCAATCACATGAACTGATTTAAAAGATTCTGCAGTTGTTGATCTATAAAATATTAAGGCACTTGCAAGAAATCCTCAGGAGCTTTGCCTGGCCTTAGCCAGGCACTCAAGTACTCCAACATTTTGATCTGAAGTGTGTAAAATTAAACATGACATTTGAATGTTAACTAAAAAAAAAAAAAAAAAAAAAGTTTTATTGAGGTTTTTATTGAATTTTTATTTCATGGAAGGTAATGTCGTAAATTTACTGGAATTAGTGTTTCACACAACAGCAGGTGGGAGAGAGGAGGGAGGAAATGTGAGAGAAAAGCACTGCAGACACCAAGGTCATATCCCATAGGACCCAAGCAGGTCCCTCAGCAGGCCAAAGCTTGCTCTCCTGAAATCCTGCTCTTGGCCTTGTGAATCTCCCAGGAGCCTCAACTCCACTTTCCCATCCCTGACTGTTCCATCCTTGACCAACTCTTTCTGGTTTGTAAATGTGAAGTCCCACAGGGCACCTCACCCCACTGACTCCTCAGTCACCCGTGTCAGGAAGATGTTGTCAATGGGTTCCAAACCCTCCTGAATGGCCGGTACCTTGCAAATATTGGGGTATCTCAGGTCTGCCATGACGACATGGCCCTGGAAACATGAAACTTCTTTCATTTGTCTGAAGGAGGCCTCATCTAATTCCAGTTCCTCACCAGTGAGTCTGTAGCTGATGTCCAGTGACCACAACACTGCCCATGTTGTTCTGCTCCCTCATGCTGACTCCTCAACGTTCAGCTGACATTGTCTGTCCCCAGGCAGAGCTCCACGCATTCCTGCTGCTCTCCCACATGAAGGGAAGCTATCCCTTTGACTCCAGACCTCTGGCATTATGAGTACCAGACACCCAAGACCCCATTGTTTCCCCAGGAGATGGTAATTATAGTGTCCTGTAACTCCTCATGATGTTATGTTGGGAGAGACACCCTCATCAGGATAAGCCGTCTGCGTGCAAACTTTAATAGCTGAGCAAATGGAGCTTCAGTCAAGGGGGAGTCCAGACCTTGTGAATATCTAATATTCGCCCATCAGAAATCTCTGATTTTTGGTAAGATGAAATGACGAGTTCTCAGTGACCCTGAGGAGAAGGGCCTGGGCACTACAAGGTCCCCACAGCAACCCGTGGTGCACGCTCACCATGAACAAGGCAGCTGCACACGGGGCTGCGTGAGGAGGAGCGTGGGGACCCAAACACCTGCAGTTCTCGTCCCATTCGGTTCAGCACTGGTGTGACCCCACACACACGGGTGTGTGCCAGTGTGCGGCTTCCCAGTTGGGGGAAGCAGGGAGGAATTGGAGAGTGCAGGGCTGTGCCAAGGCAGGTTCAGGACCTTGTGCACATGGTGTGGGATGCTGAGGGACCTGGGCTGCTTTGGCCCAGCAGCGCTGGGGAGGCTTCAGCAGTGCAGGAGTAGCCTGAGAGTGCTTGAAGGGTGGTTTCAGAGATGGTGGAGGTTTCTTCATAGTGGGAAAGAGCTTGAGAAAGAAATAATGGCCCAAAGTGCAGCTGGGGAGGTCCAGGCTGGACATGAGCAGAAAGGAATCTGATGGAAGGGCAGTGCTGTGGTGGAGCAGGTCAGCAGAGGGAGTCTGCATCAGCCCAAGGCTTTGTGCTTCAAGGACCAGCTGGGGAGGATGGAGAGATCTCAGCAAAGGAAGGAAGATGCTCAGACAAGAGCAAGGTGGGCAGCAGGGGGGATGTCTCCAGCCTGCAGGGAAAGAGGTGCAGGGGATGCCACAGCACAGGACAGGCTGTCATGGAGATGATCACGGGATGTAAAAAGGCTGAAAGCCCCACCAGACATGAGCTCCTTCTCCCCTTGGCTGTGGCTGTTGTCTGCACCTCTGATGCCTGTGAGGAGACACCTTGTCCTTGCAGCACAGGGGCCTCATGGCCTCCTTGTCCCCAGCCAGGAACCTGGGAGGCGTGGGACCATAGTCCTGCCCTTGGCCTTGCACGGCCCCACATCACACTGTCCCAGGAAGAGCCCTGGGCAACGTGGGAGGGACAGGATCTGACTTCCCAGGGGCTGGAGGTCAGGGCTTGGCCCTTTGGTTAATGAAATACATCCAGGTTTACTGATCATAAGACAGACCTACACCTTGCTTCTCCTGACCTGTCATCTCTAACCCGACCCTGGGGTCATTTCCTCAGTAGTGTTCCTTAGCAGGACCCATTAACATTACAAGAAACTTTGGACTTTGCATCTGACTTGGACTTCTTGAAAAGTTTCTTCATTGTCCCCTCAGGGTCTGAGGTCCATGGACTCAGCACCAAACCCACCAGAGGGGTCATTAAAGCGCCTTGGTCTGCTCCTGTGCTGCTGAGCTGGGCTGAGCTCCTGGGACACAGGGAGCTCATGGCAGCGGCAGCGCTGCAGAGAGACAGCTCTGCCCAGGAGCAGCTCCTCTGCACACGCAGCAGGGCTGAGGGCTCTGCCTGGGGATCTCAGGAGACGAGCAAGGCAGAGAGGGATTAAAGGTGGTCAGGACTGGGAGGATGACTGAGAGCTCACTGGAGGAGAAACCTTTGCAGCCCTTGCCATGGTAAGTCTCTGGGTTCAGGGCAATGCAGCTGTAGCTCCTGGAGGCATCTCCCAAAACTGGCACAGGCACAGCTTGTGGTATCTGTACAGAGGGGGCTCTTGTTCAAGCAATTTTGAACAGCTGTGAAGCTGGGTGAGAACCCAGGGGTGCCCAGGGCTGTCCTGCAGAGCAGGGTCCCTGCACCCCAGGGCTGTGCCGGGGCAGGGACTCTGCCACCTGCCAGGGTCAGCACTCAGCCTGCCCGGGGAGATCCCCTTGCACTGCAGGGAGAAGTTCTGCATAAAAGGAACAACCCCAGCAATGCCGGGTCCTTCTGCTCTACAGAGGGTGCTGCCTGGGTCAGAGCTATTCACATCTCCAGATCACTGCAGCACATTCCCAGGGGGCTTTTAAACAATTACAGCAAGGCACTGGCTACCTGAAAGGGAATGATCCTGTTCTTTCAGTAGCTTAGCTCTGGGTTGATGGGGTGCGCATTGGGACATATTGGTTCAAGAGGAGGCACTGAAATTCCATTCACATTTACAGAACTAAACACACCGTGGCTTACAGACAGAATCAGGGTGACTTTTCCAGCCACATCAGGGTCAGTCTGATGTTCCCATCAGAGCTGCCCACACAGAGCTGCCCCTGGGCAGTGCCGGCTGCTGGGAGGGGTCTGCAGGGCAGAGCTGAGCACACAGCGGGTGGGATGGGGCTGTGACACTGACAGGAGGAGCCCTGGGGACACAGACACAGCTGCAGGCAGGGACAGCTCCAGGCAGCAGAGCAGGGGGTGCTCAGCAGCTCTTTTGGTCCTTCTTTGCAGATGCTGCTGATGATGCTGGGTGCTGTCTGCTGGGCAATGATCTGACTGTCCCTTGAGCACATCCCATCTTCAGGAGCCCTGACTCTGCTCTGCCTGTCCTGCTGGGCTCACGAGCTGCCCCCAGAAAGGCCCAGCTCTGCTGTAGGATCCCAGGGGTGCTGAGCCTTTCCTTGGGGTCCGCACTCTCCTCTCAGAGTCCTTTGCTTCTCTCGGTGAGGGGGCGTATCCTGCTCTCCCCATCACATCTCCACCTCTGGGCTGGGGCAGAGAAGAGTTTACAGATCTGCCATTTCAAACAGGGCTCCCCTGCTCCCATAGGTGTCCAGCTTGTGGTTTTTAAAGATTAATTTGTGTGCTATGTAATCTTCAAGGCAGCATAGGGCAGAGGAGTAAAAGCCTGATGGACACTGCTGCTCTCCTAATTCTGCGCTGAATCACAGAAAGCTGAGCCCTTTTGCCTCTTCTATCTCAGGACTCATTAGATTTTCAGTCAAAAACATGGAAATTTCCACTCCTCACCAGGTGGGATCATAGAAAACAAAAAACACAGAAAAATTATAATAAAGACATGCTAAGCCTTTCCTATATAGCCCACACTCGTGAGAGCTATGAGTGCAGATATTGAAGTTTTCCATTAACAGTGGATTACACCTCAAATCCTTTGTGAATCTCAGAGCAGCCACAAACCAGCTCCCCTGTCCCCACTGCAGCACAGCAGGGCTGACTCCTCGGCAGCCAGCAGGCACAGGCCCTGCTCCTCACGGCACCTCCAGCCAGCACACAACAGAGGAAGGAAATGCATTTCAGTTGGGCTGATATCTATGAAAAAAGGTGTGGCTTTGCTAAGAGGAGTCTGTTCTAATTTAAAGTTGCTTTTTTTCTTTTTTTGAACAGAGCCCACATGCCCAGAGGCAGCAAATGTCCAACAGCAGCTCCATCACCCAGTTCCTCCTCCTGCTGTTCACAGACACACGGGAGCTGCAGCTCTTGCACTTCTGGCTCTTCCTGGGCATCTACCTGGCTGCCCTCCTGGACAACGGCCTCATCATCACCACCATAGCCTGGGACCAGCACCTCCACACCCCCATGTACTTCTTCCTGCTCAATCTCGCCCTTCTTGACCTGGGCTCCATCTCCACCACTGTCCCCAAATCCATGGCCAATTCCCTCTGGGATTCCAGGGTCATTTCCTATGCAGGATGTGCTGCCCAGGTCTTCTTTGTATTTTTCTTACTTGGTGCAGAGTGTTCCCTTCTCACCATCATGTCCTACGACCGCTACGTTGCCATCTGCAAACCCCTGCACTACGGGACCCTCCTGGGCAGCAGAGCTTGTGTCCACATGGCAGCAGCTGCCTGGGCCACTGGGTTTCTCAATGCTCTGCTGCACACAGCCAATACATTTTCACTGCCCCTGTGCAAGGGCAATGTCTTGGGCCAGTTCTTCTGTGAAATACCCCAGATCCTCAGGCTCTCCTGCTCACACTCCTACCTCAGGGAACTTGGGCTTCTTGTTGTCAGTGCCTGTTTAGCTTTTATTTGTTTTGTGTTCATCGTGGTGTCCTATGTGCAGATCTTCAGGGCTGTGCTGAGGATCCCCTCTGAGCAGGGACGGCACAAAGCCTTTTCTACCTGCCTCCCTCACCTGGCCGTGGTCTCCCTGTTCATCAGCACTGCGATGTTTGCCTACCTGAAGCCCCCCTCCATCTCCTCCCCATCCCTGGATCTCGTGGTGTCTGTTCTGTACTCGGTGGTGCCCCCAGCAGTGAACCCCCTCATCTACAGCATGAGGAACCAGGAGCTCAAGGAGTCCGTTAGGAAAGGGATTTCATGGATGTTTGTTGATGCTGATAAACTTTCAATGACTCTACACAAATGACTTCTACTGTATCCCAATGCAGACCTGTACTCTATTTATTGTTTTATCCTCTTTATTTCCTTTCATTGCCTCTCTGTAATAAAATGATCTCTCTCCCTTTCATTTCCTCTAGATTTGGCTGTTGTTTTAAAGCTGATATCAACAACAAGCCCAGGAGTTTCAGCCCAACAACAGCCAGAGAAAAATCCTCTTTGTCACACTAAAACAGGTATCTGCAGGGAAACAAAGATGGACACACACAGCTCCAACAGGCAAAAGCACCTTCACAGCCACCACACCAACAGCAGCACTTACACAACCACGAGCAACAGTACTGACTGTGTCCAGTTCTCCCTGATCTGGTGTGAAGGTTGCACTAGTGGTCTGTACATCCCAGGTAGAACCTACCCACAGTCCCACACACGCTCCTGTGGTCCCTCCAGTGTGGATCTGGGGTTTGGGTCAGCCCAGACTCAGAGATATTACCCATTTAGCCATCCTAACCCTGGGTTTCTCCAGATCCTGGGTCCCTCCTCCTCCTTGCTAGCCTCTTAGAATTGACCAAGAAGATGTGTGCATACCATCACCCCCAAAACGCACACACTCTAGTGAGCCCACTCACACAGCAAAGAGCCAGGAGCAGTTTAATTAGTTCTGTAGTTTAACCCTGACACGCAGCTCAGCACCACACAGTCTGTCACTTACTGCCCCACAGCAGGATGATGCAGAGGATCAGAAACACAAAAGAAAACTCATGGGTTGAGATAAAGACAGTTTAATAGGTAAAGCAAAATCTATGCATGTAGTCAACGAAAACGAAGGAATTCATTCACTGCATCATTGCCAGGAGGGTGTTCAACTGTCTTCAGAAAAGATGGGCTCCATCATACGTGACTGTTACTTGGGAAGACAAACGCCATCACTCCGAATGTCCTCCCCTCCCTTCCTCTCCCAGATTTTATTGTTGACCATGGTATCATATGTTGTGAAACATTCCTTTGGTCAGTTTGGTTCAGCTGTTCCAGCCATGTCCCCTCCCGATTTCTTGTGCATCCCCGGCCCCCATGCTGGTGGGTTTGGTGTGAGAAGCAGAAAACCCCTTGATACTGTGCAAGCACTGCTCAGCAATGACTGAAACATGGGGTGGGATCAACACTGTTTCCATCACAAATGTAAAATGGACTCATACAAGTTGCTGTGAAGATAAGTAACTCTATCCCAGCTGAAACCAGTCTAGTAAGCAGTACAGACCATGGTGATCAGGCAGGGGGCTTGGCCAGGGCAGCACTGAGCAGCCACCTCCCCATGGGCAGCTGGTCCCTTGAATCCTTCTCCCCCTTCCACAGGCTGCTTCTTCCACAATCCAGCTTTCTCTGCTCCAGTCTCCTCCCCAATTCATAACCATCATCAGTTAGTTTTTCCCCAGTGGGCTCATGTTATTTCCACTTCTACTCAAATTTGATAGTTTGGATGCCATTGCCTTGTTCGTCTGGGACTTCAGCGGCATCACTGGTGGCTCCTCCAGGCACTGATGGCCTTGCAAGACTTGACTGCCCAGACTGTGCGAAGTGCACCCATCTGTGCCGTTTGGCCAACCTGGTCACATCCACAGCCACCTGTGAGGCCCAGCTAGGACACACAGAGCTCCCCACACTGCTGGTCCCTCCTCACATCCCTCAACTTCTCACGCAGGTCCCACAGTTTCCCATGGCACGTACAGGTGGTTTCACCCAGGGCAGGGCCTCACCAGGGGCACAGTCATTTGTCTGCAGCCTTCCCATCTGGTGTCCTTGATGACCTCATCATACCTGCCTAACTCTGGCCAATCACATTGCTGTCATGAGGTGACCTCACAAGTAATAATGCATCCATGTTTGCTTGGCCTACATCTACCCCCAGGTAACCGCAATAGAAGTGGCATCACAACCCACCTCCAGCCGTGTCATCTTCCCCTTCTCCTGCATCTCCCATCTCCCACACTCAGCACTGCTGGGTGTGTTTTCCAGCATCCAGGTGACATCACTAGGCCTGACTCACCTCGTGCCCAGTTGGGTTGTTCTCAAAGACGGGACTTCAAAATCTACCTCCCTCCCATGACGCCTCACCTTGCATCATCCTCTTCTGGCACCAGAGGTCACCTCACAGCCAACCTCTAGACACTTCCCCTGCACCTGCTTCTCCTTTTTCCCACCCAGCACTGTTGTTTCTGCTGGGCAGGCAGCAACGTGCTCCCCATGGGGACTGCAGAGCCCTGGTGGGACAGCTCAGTGGTGGGAGGGCAGCCAGGGGTGGTCAGGGCTGCTCGGGAAGGCAGGCGGGTGGATGAGGAGCTGGAGATGAGCTCTGTGCAGAGGGGAGCCTGGTGTGCACAGAGCCTTTCCTTGGAGGAAGCTTCATGGTCACAGGTCCTCGAGTACATGGCAAGTTGTACCATGTCTTGGTCTGCTGGGAGGGCAGCAGCGCTGGGCACAAGCAACCCAGGAGGCTCCTGCAGGTGTGGAACACAGCATTTTGAGACAAACATGGACGAGCTGACTAGGGCTGGTCTCCTACTGACAGACAAGGTGGATCAAGCCGGGGATCTGAAGGATGAGAGCGGCCATGGCTGCAGTGACCATGAGATGGTGGAGAAGCAGGACAACTGCAGAACAAGAGTGCAGTCCTGCAGGAGAGCTGATTTCATTACTGGAGGATCTGCTTTGGTTGTTCTGGAGAACAAACAGGCTGTGAGTCCCTGTTCAGGGGCGATGTCCTCAGAGCCCAGGAAGAAATCAATCTGATGGCCAGGGAGTCCAACAGGGCCTGGCAAGAGGTCAGCGTGGATGAACAGGGACCCCCTGACTTAGATCAAACAGCAGAAGGACGTGCAGGGAGGCTGGAGGGGAACAGGCTGCCCAGGAGACAGACAGACAGACACCTGGCCTGGGGGTGCAGGGATGGAGCCAGCAAAGCCAACACTGAGCAGTGGCTGAAATGGCTGTGCAAGGGGAGGGCACCCAGGAGGGCTTCTCCAAAGGTATTGTCAGCACAAGGAAGGTGGCTGAGGGCACCCTGGTCCCAGTGACAAAGGGACGGGTGACAAAGACAGTATCAAAACAGCAATTTCTCTGAAGAAAGATTCTTCCTTGGAGAGTGCCAGTAGGAAATATAACTGGACACACTTATACATTTTACTATATATTTACCAACACATAAATATAATATTTTCCTTATGATCACATAGAAAGACAGACAACACAGGTCTGTTGAGATCACTGTCAACATGGCCATCTAAAAAGAGAACATCTCAATTAACCTTTTTATCCCTCTTTCCTCCGTCAGTCAAGAGTGGCCAACAGCTTCCAGCATGACTCACTGTGTGCCAAGGGTAAAAAGTGGCACTGATAGCCCATGGCTGTGGATTGTTTGGTGCCTTCGGCTCCGTACAAGACACAAGGATTATCTTTCTTAATGCTGGAGGCTTTGGTAGGAGAGAAATCTAGAGAACCTTTTTTATAAATGGAGGGAAAAAGAAACCAAATGAAAGATGTAGAGTGAAGAAAATGTGTTCTTGCAACTTTAAACATCAAACACTGTTGGTGTTGTAATTCTCCTTTCTTTCTTTTGAATACTTTAAATATCAGTGTTTTCCCATTAGATCAAAATGAGACTTTTCAGGATGTGCGTTAAGAGCAAGAGGAGGACTTCTGATCTTCCACTACATTTGCCTTCTCAGCACTCTCTCTGTTATCTGTGCATCTCATCTCCCTCATCCTCCAGGTATTTCCTCCTGCCCTGACTAAACTGACCATGTCTGAAGCCCCATTTCCAGCAGCTGATCTGCACACAACACTTGAGATTGCTCTCTGGGTTTTCCTTTCTCTTACTGTTTGATCACTCCGACACTTGTCAACAACCCAGTTGCTGCTTTCAGCTTCAAGGAGTTAAAAACTTCCTTGTCTTTCAGTAGTCTGTCTAATTCTGTCTTTAGCCAACTCTTTTATTGTGTTTATTTTACAATTTCCTTTCTGTCTAAAACATTTCTTGCATGGTTCTGCTTTGGAGAAGGTGAACCTCAGTGGTGGCAGCTTGTCCTTGGTGTACAGTTGAGGAGTGTGTTTACTTTTAATCATGACTCTTATCAGTTGTATTTTGTTTGTTCAAGGGTAAAGCAAAGTCCCTGTTTCCTGTGTGCACTTGGGTCTGCAAGGAGAGCAGGTGGGAGCTGGTGCAAAGGAGCTGGCACATCCAGCTGCAGACTGCAGGGGAGAAGTCTGGTGTAAGGAAAAGGGATGCAAGGCCCAGGGGGCCAATGAGAGAAACGATGGGGTTGGGGAGGTGAGAAGCAAGGTTGTCCACACAGTGTGAGACCTCAAGGGACAGCTTCTCCAGCCAGTCCAGACCTCCTTAGGAGAGACCCTGGATCAACATCAGACAATGCTGCAATCACATCTTCTCCAAACTGAAAAGTATTAAAATACATCCTTTACAATAGAAAGACTTTTTTATCAGAAACTTTTTGAAATCTTTCTCCATAATTACACAAAGAAAACTCTCTAATTAACTATACAAGATTGGAAGGAAATTACAAGAAGAGACATGGTTTGTTAGAGCTTTCTTGAGTGTAATGAGCCCCATGGTGCATTTGGTGCTGAGTCCTTGAACATTACTCAGGTGCTGAGAGGAGATTGCACAAACCTTTCCAGAAGTCAAAGCCAGAAGAAAAAGGTACTAAGTTCTTTGAAGTATTAATGAGTTCCACTGTGGGCAAGTACCAGCAAAGCCTCCCCACGGACCCGTTAGAGCAGCGAATTGGAGGCCATGATGGCAGATAAACAAAGGGAAACGTGCAGGCAGCTGAGGTGCTGAGAAAACCCTGGTTTAGTTGGGTGAAGCAGAGAGGCCAAGGCCTGACCCCCAGCCCCTGGGAAGGCAGAACCTGTCCCTCACACATTGCTCAGGGCTCTTCCTGGGGCAGGGGATGTGGGCTGTGTGGTGCTGAGTGAAGGACAATGGTGTGACAGTTCCCAGCCTTCCTGGGGGTGTGCAAGGAGGCCATGAGGTGCCCCGGTGCCTGAGGACAACATGTCTCCTCACAGGCCTTGGTGGCAGAGGCGATGGCCATAGCCAAGGGGACAAAGACTTGGGTTCTCCTGGTGACATCCAGCCTTGCCAGTGCCCTTTGCCATCTCCACCACAGGTTGTCCTACACTGTCCCTCAGCTGCTTCTGTTTCCCTGCAGGCTGTAGACACCCATCTCGCTTCCTCCCCTTGCTCTCACCCTGGTATTTCTATACATTGACTGATGTGTCTCCACTCTCATGCTGTTCCTGGAAACACAAGTACATGGACTGATCTCCTGCTCCTTCTGGATGATTTCTCGTACCACAGCACTGCCCTTTGAGTGACATTTCTTCCTCCTCATGTCCAGTCTCCACCTTCTAATCTAGAACTGTGTAGCAGTGTTTCTCTGCTCTGCTGTAGAAAGGAGGATCCTGAAAACTACTGACCTGTCAGCCTCTTACCTGTGCCTGGGAAGATCATGGCTCAGATCCTCCTAGAAGCTGTGCTAAGGCACAAGGAGGACAGGGAGGTGATTTGAGACAGCCAGCACGTCTTCAACCAAGGGCAAGTCCTACCTAACTAACCTAGTGGCCTTCTACGATGGAGTAACTTCATCAGTGGACAAAGGAAGGGCTATGGATGTCATCTATCTGGACTTCTGTAAAGCCTTTGACATGGTCTCTCACAACATCCTTCTCTTTAATTTGGAGAGGTATGGATTTGATGGCTGGACTGTTCTGTGGGTGAGAAACTGGCTCAGTGGTTGCACCCGGAGAGTGGTGGTCAATGGCACAATGTCTGGATGGCCACTGGTGACAAGTGATGTCCCTCAGTGGTCCATACTGGGATCAGTACTGTTTAATATCTTCATCAATGACATAGTGGGACCAAGTGCAGCCTCAGCAAGTTTGCAGATGTCACCAAACTGAGCAGTGTTCCTGATATGCCTGAGGGACAGATGCCATCAAGAACGGCCAGGATAAGCATGAGAAGTGGACCCATGTGAACCCCAGGAAAGACATGGTTGTGTTAGAGAGGGGCCAGAGCAGGGTGACTGAGATGATCAGAGGGATGGAACAGCTCTGCTGGGAGGACAGGCTGGGAGAGTTGGTGCAGTTCAGCCTGGAGAAGAGAAGGCTCCGGGGGGACCTTATTGCCACCTTTGTGTACTTAAAAGAAGACAATAAGAATGATGGGGACAGACTTCTGAGCAGGACATGTCGTGATAGGACAAGGGGTCATGGTTTTGAACTAGAAGGGGAGAGTTAAAGGCCGGACATGAGGAAGACGTTTTTTACAATGGGGAAGATTAATTAAAAGCACCAATTTCCCAGAGAGGTGGTGGATGTCCCATCCCTGAAGACATCCCAGGCCAGGCTGGATGGGACTCTGAGCAACCTGAGCTGGCTGAAGACATCCCTGCTTATAGCAGGGGGTTGGACTAGATGGCCTTTCAAGCTCCGTTGCAACACTATCTATGGTTCTATGATTCCTTCCTCCAAGGAAAGCTCCACCACCTGGGAAACGACCCTTCAAGCATAGAATCACAGGATCATACAATCATAGAATCATTTGAGTTGGAAGAGACCATTAAGATCATGGAGTCCAAGCATAACCTAACTCTAGAACTAAACCATGTCCCTAAGAGCTTCATCTGTACATCTTTTAGACACCTCCAGGAATGGTGACTCAACCACTTCCCTGGGCAGCCTGTTTCACTGCTTCACAAACTTGTCCATGAAGAAATGTTTCCTAATATCAATTCTGCACATTTTCTGGCACAAGCTGAGGCCGTTTCCTCTCATCCTATCACTTGCTACTCAGGAGAAGACCAACACCCTCCATGCTACAACCTCTTTTCAGACAGTTGTAGAGAGTGAGAAGGTCTCCCCTCAGTCTCCTTTTCTCCAGGCTAACCACCCCCTTGTCCCTCAGCTGCTCCTTAGAAGTCTTGTGCTCCAGACCCTCAACAGCCTTGTCCCCCTCCTCTGCACTCACTCCAGCACCTCAAGGTCTTTGCAATAGTGAGGAGCCCAAAACTGAACCAAGGGTTTGAGTTGTGATCTCACCAGCATGAAGTACAAGGGGACGATAACTGCCCTGTTTCTGTCCACTACTCTATTCTTGATACAAGCCAGGAGGCCAATGGCCTTTTTGGCCACCTGGGCACACACTGGCTCATGTTCAGCTGCTGTCAATCAACACCCCCAGATTTCACATCTCTGCTTCTGCCTCTTTGTTTTCTTCTTCCTCTGTCTATTCTGACGTGAAAGAGCTCTCCAAGGAAAAGATTCATGAAATCCTACAATAACACAGGTTAGAAGAGACCCCTAAACACCATCTCTGTCCCACTGACCTTTATGGCACCCCAAGGAATAGCTGACAGTGTCTGTGCTCCCTTGGGTTCATCTCACCACATGCACACACTGGACATGCACATGATGTGTGTGTTTACAACTCATCTGCATAATGAAAACATGGACTTTTGACCTAGTGTTTCATAGAATCTTAGAATGTCCTGAGTTGGAAGGACCCACGAGGATCATGGAGTCCAACTCCTGTCCCTGCACAGGATACCCCACAGTTCACCCCGTGTGTCTGAGGACGTTGTCCAGTCTCTTCTTGAACACTGTCAGGTTGGGGCCGTGACACCTCCCTGGGGAGCCTGTTCAGTGTCCAGCACCTCTGGGGAAAGAACCTTTTCCTCATGTCCAACCTGAACCTCCCCTGACACACCCTTCTTCCCTTGCCTTGGGTTCTGTCATTGGTCACCAGAGAGAAGAGATCAGTACCTTCCCCTCCTTCTGCTCTTGTGAGAAAGCTGTAGCCACCATGAGGTCTCCTTTGAGTCTTCAGCTCTGATGCTCAGAAATCCCTTGGTTTGCTTTCTGAAGCAGAAAGGAGAAGCCCTGACCTCCAGGCAATGGGAAGGGGGATCCTGTCCCTCACACATGGCTCAGGGCTCTTCCTGGGACCATGGGATGTGGGTGTGCAAGGCCCAGGGAAGGACAGCACTGGGACAACAACTTCCAGCTTCCCCATGGGGCTGCAAGGAGGCACCGAGGCCCCAGTGCCATGAGGACAACATGTCTTCTCCTGGGCCTCAGTGGCAGAGACAACTGCCCTGGCCAAGGGGACACAAACCTGGGTTCTGTGGGTCCCTTCCAGCCTTACAGTGTCCTTTGCCATCTCCACCACAGGCTGTTCTACACAGTGCTACCCCTGCCCCTCTTTCCCTGCATGCTGCAGACACCCATCTCGCTTCCCCACCTGCTCTCACCCCAGCATTTCTGCACCTTCACTGATGTGTCTGCACCCTCACTGGCTGCTCTTTGGGACACAAGCCATGGGCTGATCCAGCTCCCTCTGGGTCACCTCTTGCCCCACAGCACTGCCCTTCCAGTGACATTTCTTCCTCCTTATATCCATTCCTCACCTTCCAAGTAGACTTCTTTTTTCTCTTTCCTGCTTCTTCCCACTATCAAGAAAAGCTCGACCATCTCATAAACTGCCCTTCATGCAGGGAACCCAAACCGTTAGGCTTCTTGTGGTCTTTTACCTGACCAGAGAGAAGTCACCTCGCCATGATCTTCTAAATCCCAGGATTGCTGCTGGACTTTCAGCTTCTCTGACAGACATGACCGTGTCCCTGCCGATGTCCCTTCATGTTCTCAGGTGGGATGGACATGACAAGCCATCTCTCCTCCTGGGTAAGACCTGTGGGCACTTGGGCAGAGGTTCTTTCCCAGCCATGTCCCTGCTGCTGGGCTGTCACCTCCAGAGACAGAACTGACCCCACTGTCCCCTTCACAGCCAAAGTCTTTCCACTCAATTATGAGTTTCGGAGACTCAACTGCCATCATAATCCCACACCCATCCATCCCCCTGCTTATGGGCCGTGACCTGACTAGATAAAACTATGCTTGTTTTATCAAACTGATCAAATTTATTTCCTACTAAAGATCTGAGAGGAGAAGCATTCTTGAATGGAATGTGAAATGTTGAAACCTTTTCTATGTCCTCTCCTACCTCTTTTATTTCTTATTGTTTTCCTTCTTCCTGGTTGCTCATGGTGAATTCGCTACCTGAAGTGCAAAGCCAATCCCACACCCAGAGATGAGATCTTGTTTATTCCGGAGTTGTGCAAGTCTGGATGCTGGAATGAAACCAGCACAACAGATAGAGAAGGAACATCTATTATATACAAATCTTATCCCTACATTCAGACCCTCCCGGCAGTCCTAAAGAGCCATGTGCTTACACATTGGCATATTGGT
>LR594565.1:18256576-18481186 GCA_901699155.2 Streptopelia turtur
ACAAAAACAAACCACAAACAAAACAGCAATAAAAAAGTGGACGTTTCCAGACGGACATCAGTCATCAGCTGTCTCACCATAAACAGCCAGGGCCATTTTAGAGGCCCCAGTGTACCTGAGATGCTGGGCTGGGACTGGCATCTATCACACAGGACCTGGGGAGACCAGAGCACCTTGCAATGCAGGTGGAGCCTGGGCAGGGGTTCCTGGGGCATCTACACGGGCACCAGATGCTTGTGTCCCTGGAGCTGAAGACATTTGTGTCCCAAATCCATTCCCAGTTCTGGAAAGCTCTTTCCTTTTCAAAGAAAAGATACCACACCAAAGAAACAAAAAAGTATGTTGACACCATCCTCTGCTTTCAATCTTTGTCTTCAGTTCCTCTTATTTTAATTTTCATTGATATTAACTGACATCTGATGGGCCTGCAGGCATGAAGCCAAGATCATTTTGTGTCTTGCATAGCGCCCCATGCCCTCTAAACCTTCCCTGCCCAGGACTCCTCACACTTTGCCCAGAGTGAGTCACACTGAGGAGTTGGCTGGTTCACTGGCTGAGATGTTGGTTTAGATGGTCACCTACAGCACAGCAGGATCCTGCCCCATCATCGCCTGCTCTGCTGCAGTTAGAAACAGAGCCCAACATCACAATGGGATCATGAGAGAACTGAGGTTGAAGGGACCTCAGGAGTCTGCAGTCCAACCCATCACCAACTGGGTCACACCAAGGTGTTCAAGCCTTGATTCAATCAGAGCTTTAGCAGGACTAGAGAAGTGATCACCCCTTTGTACTGGGCACTGGTGAGGCTGCACCTTGAATCCTGGGGTCAGTTTTAGGCCCCTCATGGCAAGGAAGACATTGAGGTGCTGGAGAGAGTTCAGAGGAGGATGACAAGGCTGGTGAAGGGTCTGGAGCACCCATCTTATGAGGAGCGGTTGAGGGAGCTGGGGCTGTTCAGCCTTGAGAACAGGAGGCTGAGGGGAGACCTTGTCGCTGTCTACAACTACCTGAAAGGAGGTTTTGTCATGGTGAGTGTTGATCTCTTCTCCCAAGTAGCAAGTGATAGGATGAGAGGAAATGGTGTCAAGTTGCACACGGGGAAGTTTAGGTTGGATATGAGGAAAAAATTCTTCAGGGAAAGGGTTTTGAAGCAATGGAACAGACTGCCCAGTGAGGTTGTGGAGTCCCCATCACTGAAGGTGTTTAAAAGACATACAGAAAAGGTTCTTAGAGACATGGTTTAGTGCCAGATTTAGGTTATGGTTGGACTCGCTGATCTTAAGGGTCTCTTGCAACCACAATTATTCTATGATAAGTCATTTTTTATATTTTCTTTCTCAGAGGCCCATGCAGCCTCCCTGAGAGCCAGGACTTTTCTGAGGTGTTGGAGAGATGTCTCACAGTCACACCAGCCAGTTCCACCAGCCCCTGTCTGTCCCTTCCCAGACCAAACCTTTTCTCCATACCCCAACCTTCCAGGCGAGTTTCTGGGACACAGCAAATGCTGTCCAGGTCCTCTGGGCCTGTTCAGAGAGAACAGTAGGCCAACATGTTGATGGGGTCCCTGTGCACCTCAAAGCTTTCCCGACCATTTTTCTCAATGCCCCACTTGCACCCAACCTTTCTGGTCCTTAAGCTGTACATGAGGGGATTGAGCAGGGATGTGGGGAAGGTGTAGAAAAAAGGCTTTGTCAAACTGTCTTGGGAGGGCTGTTCTGGGCATCCCACAGTCCAGGATGAGGGTGCTGGAGAAAACAGTGGCACGGGTGAGGTGACAGGTTTTCCTGGTTTTGTTAAAAACAAGTTTCTCTTCCAGTGAATTTTGCCTGTCAGCTGAAGCCTTCATATTAACTGCATTTTCCTGGAGAACCAGACACATGTTTTGGTAAACCTAGCAATGGAATGCAAACTTATTGATAAGCATGGATGGACATCTCACGAGAGGGGCGACGAGAAACAAGTGACCAAGAAACTGACCAACTGTGTATAACATTCCATTCACGGGAATACTTCATATAAAAGTGGGAGATCACAAGGATCTCATCCCTTTTGCCTTTTTGCCTTTGCTTTTTCCTTTCTGCTTATGGCCGACATTAGGAGAGGACCTTGCTAGTCGTCCCTGCAAACTGAGGCCTAGTGAGAGACTGAATCCAGCTCCGGTTGGCTGGAGTCTAATCCAGGACTTTGATTGCCGGCTCTGCAGTTGCTGAGACTTTCAAGATTGGTTTTGTATATTTTGTATTATTTTCTCTATTCTTATCAGTAGCATTACTAAAACATCTTTAATTTTTCCAACTCTCTTCTCTCTGTCCTTCTTTTCCTGCCGATCGCCTGCCCTTAGTGGGAAGGGGGAGACGGAGGGGCAAAGAGGGGGAAGTGGGTGGAGAGGGGGTTAATAATACATCTGCCAGGGTTTTATTGTCACCGCGCAATCTAAACAGAGGTTCAGGAGGAGAAGGCCTTGTGCCTGTCTACACTGGGGCAGAGAGCAGTGATGCATTCATGGGATGCCCATGTGAACAGGAAGGGGACAAATGGCTGCATAATACAAACAGAAAACTGTATCTGTGGCAAGGATGAAGCGATGACTGTAGGGGATAGAAATCCCCATAGCCAAGGTGCAGCTGCCTTCTGGAGACAGACTGTCCAGCCTGTGACTCTTACAAAATGAAGCGGGTGGCTTAGGGACAACACTGGTTGCAGGATGTGGCCACCAGAAAACAAAGAAACCAACAACACAACACCTCAGCACTCAGTACAGGCAAGAGCTGCAGGAAATAGTAGTGACAGTGCTGCAAGCAGAGATGGTGCTGTCATCATTCAGAAAGCCGGGCAGCAGCTGGGTCTGGGTGCTGGAGCTGATGCAGGTCTCCAGGGAGGTCACACTGACCTCGGTTCAAGGAAGCACATCCCAGTGCTGCATTCAGGTGGTTTCTTGGGAAGTTACTCTCGACATGAAGTGACCTTGACCCTTCCCACAGGCCTCCATGTCCTCCACAGCGATAGCTGAGGCATTTGTGCTCATTTGGGCTCATTTCCCCCCACAAACACTGTGTGCATGCTCCCATCTGCCCTCTGTGCACACTCAGGCTTCTGACTAGTCATTCAGAGTCCTTCCATGCAGGGACAAACAGCCTCTCTCAGGTGTGGTGAGAGGACAATAATCAAAATGGTGGTTGCAATGGGCTGATCTGTGACAAATGCCTTGGGACAGCTGCCACAGCGTGTCCAGGAATATGGGCACAGGCCAGACCCTGCTCTCCTGGTCTTTCATGTCTCTCCCAGCAGGCCTGGCCATGCGAGATCACTGCTGTGTGCCCCACAGAATCACAGGCTTGTTTGGGTTGAAGAGACCTCCGGAGATCATCCAGTCCAACTCACCTGCTAAAGCAGGTTCACCCAGAGTAGATCACACAGGATCATGTCCAGGCGGGTTTGAATGTCTCCAGAGAAGGAGACTCCACACCTTCTCTGGGCAGCCTGTTTCAGGGCTCTGTCACCCTCCAAGTAAAGAAGTTTATCTTCATATACAGATGCAACCTCCTGTTCTTCAGCCTGTGCCCGTTGCCCCTCATCCTATCATTGGACACCACTGAAAGGAGTCTGGTCCATCCTCTTGACACCCACCCTTGAGATATTTAAAAACATTGATAAGATCCCCTCTCAACTTCTCCAGCTGAACAAAGCCCCTCTCTCAGGCTCTCCTCATCAGAAAGATGCTCCAGACCCCTCAACATCTTTGTAGCCCGCCGCTGAAATTTCTTCAGTAATTTCTTGTCCTTCTTAAACTGGGGAGCCCAGAACTGGACCCAGTAACTCCAGATGCGGCCTCACCAGGGCAGAGTGGAGGAGGAGGCTTCACCTCCCTTGACCTGCTGGTCACATTCTTCGCAATGCACCCCAGATACCATTGGCCTTCTTGGCCACAAGGGCACATTGTTGACTCATGGTCAACCTGCTGTCAACCAGAACTCCGAAGTCCTTCTCCACAGAGCTGTTTTCCAGCAGGTCTGCCCCTAACCTGTACTGCTGCCTGGGGTTATTCCTCCCCAGGTGCAGGACTTGCCCTTGTATAACTTGGGTTCTCCTCTGTTCAGTCCTTCAGCCTGTCCAGGTCTCGCTGGATGGCAGCACAGCTGGTATGTCAGCCGTTCCTCCCAGTTTGGTGCCCCCACCCTGCACACTCACACACTTCAGCTTTTCACTGGTGTTTCCCTCTCTGGAGCACTTTCCAGCCCAGCCCAGCCCAGCAGAGAAGCTCCATCTGGGCAGGCCCTGTAGAATGAAATGGAGGAAACAGAGGTCAGTGACAGTGTCTATCTGTCTGCTATGCTCAGGCTATCCAGGGACAGGGCAGCCTGACCCAAGTTTTCACCCACAGGCAAAGAGTATCTCTTTCCATGTCTGCACACAAACAGTGCCCTGCTCTTCTCCTGGGATGTCCCATTTCCCCACAGAGCCTATGCCCAAGGAGAGCACACCTGCACTGGCCTGGCTGCCATTCTTGCACTCTCTCCCCACACTGCCCATAGCCCCGAGCTGGGGGTTTTGCTCTGTAGATCAAGTGGGCTGTGGTGAGTCTGCGGGGCCATACTGGTCAGGCTGGGAGGCAGCCCCAGCTGGTGGTGGTCACTGCCACTGACAATCTCCCACACAAGCACTTGGGTGTCCATGGAGGCTGCTCAGAGGAACCCTGCTTTATTCACCCTGTGCGTGGGTGCTGGCCACCAACAAGCAACACCTGAGCAACCAGCCTGAAGTCCCTTGAAAGCCACACTGGGACCATGATCTCCTCACACTGAGCCCACAGAGAAACAAGCAAAGCAATGAGCCTCTTGAGAGTCTGTTACTAAAGAATGTTCTTCAAGGAACTTTGGAAGAAGACCTAACCCTTCAGGCACTGTGCTAAGGAGATGCCCTTGCTGATGGAGATGCTGTTCTGAGGCCAGCTCTGTCATAGCAGTGCCCACTGCCTGTCCTGGCCACAGGACTGACACACAGCAGGACGGCGACCAAGCCTTGGGAGCGCTCAGGCCTTGCAACAACACAAGGGCTGAGAAGGAGAGTGTGGGAGTGGAAAGAGAAGGACTCTGGGAAGAGCAAGGCTGGTGCTGCCTGGCAGAGCTGCTCTGCTGGGACTGTTTCCTCCATCTTCGCACACAGACACCTTGTGCTGAGCTTCACAAAGGTTGCACAGGAAGGATCTCAGACAAACAATTCACTGCAGGGTCATTTATTTTCTTTAAATACACAGGGAGCACGACTTCTCATTTACAAGGTCTTTGACTTGATCTATAAAGGTGGGATGTGGGATGAATAATAACATTTCTTTGAGGACAATATTATAAGAGTTAAAAAAACAAAACCAAACAAGTCTTCCCCCAACTCCAAAAACTCATCTAAAACTACAAAATATAAAAAAGACAGGTTGGACCTGTCATGAGTCATGTCATGAGTGATACACAGAAGATGGGAAGTTTAATGCCTTTGAAAAGGATCCAGCCATTAATTGATTCAAGGCATCCTTGAGCTCCTGGTTCCTCATGCTGTAGATGAGGGGGTTCAATGCTGGAGGAGCCACTGAGTACAGAACAGACACCAGCAGGTCCAGGATGGGGGAGGAGATGGAGGGGGGCTTCAGGTAGGCAAACATGACAGTGCTGACAAACAAGAAGACCACGGCCAGGTGAGGGAGGCAGGTGGAAAAGGCTTTGTGCCGTCCCTGCTCAAAGGGGATCCTCAGCACGGCCCTCAAGATCTGCACATAGGAGAAAAGAAGGAAAATAAAACACCCAAATACTGCTAAGAGACTAACCACAAGAAACCCGGCTTCCCTGAGGTAGGAGTGTGAGCAGGAGAGCTTGAGGTTCTGGGGGATTTCACAGAAGAACTGGTCCAGGACACTGCCCTTGCAGAGAGGCAGTGAAAATGTATTGGCTGTGTGCAGCAGAGAATAGAGGAACCCAGTGGCCCAGGCAGCTGCTGCCATGTGGACACAAGCTCTGCTGCCCAGGAGGGTCCCGTAGTGCAGGGGTTTGCAGATAGCAACGTAGCGGTCATAGGACATGATGGTGAGAAGAGAATATTCTGTTGCAATCAAGAAGGAAAGCAGAAATATCTGTGCAACACAACCCAAGTAGGAGATGGCCCTGGTGTCCCACAGGGAATTTGCCATTGAATTCGGAACAGTAGTAGAAATGAAGCCCAGGTCAAGGAGGGCGAGGTTGAGCAGGAAGAAGTACATGGGGGTGTGGAGGTGCTGGTCCCAGGCTATGGTGGTGATGATGAGGCCGTTGCCCAAGAGGGCAGCCAGGTAGATGCCCAGGAAGAGCCAGAAGTGCAAGAGCCGCAGCTCCCGTGTGTCTGTGAACGGCAGGAGGAGGAACTGGGTGATGGAGCTGCTGTTGGACATTTGCTTTTCCTGAGCATGGGGCACTGTCATGAGAAAAAAAAGACAGTGTGAAGCCGGGGAAGTGTTTTCTAACAAAAATCAAACCAACTCCCATAAACCCTTCCCTGTCACACACAGACACCTTTTTGTTTTTCTAGGACAAAATTCTTCAGCACTGTGCCTGGAGCCCTGTTCAGTGCTGGGAAATGTGCAACCAAGAGCAGGGTCTCTGCCCATGGGCTCTTGATAAGTCAGCCCAGCTGGGCAGAAGTGGGACCACAGGAATGGTGGGGACTATCTTGGTTCTGCTAATACAGAAGGGCTGACAGCACTTGCTTTCCCAGTGATAAGGAACAAGAGATGGTGAAGGTAGTTTAAGAGTTCGAGGTATTTTTACATCTCCCCCCATATTCACTGCAGCTGCTCTCAGCCCCTGTGCTCTGCAGAGGAACTGGAGCTCTGGCTGCACAGGAGCTGCTTCATGCCTTGGAGCCCCCGGCCTTGAGGGCAGAGGCTTTGCTGGGTGGGAGAGGAGGCCAGGGGGCTGCTCACAGGAGGGATCTGCACTGCAGGGGATCACAGAGACTTTGCTCTGTTCTCCCTCCCATAACAATTCCGGGTTCAGTTTCCTCTCATTTCTGATCATTTCCCTGCTGCCTGGAGATTCTCCCCCTGGGAGAATTCTCCCCCTTGAGACATTCAGATAACACAAAGATGCTATAGGTTGAGTTTGCATCCAGGAGGGGAGCTCACAGCTGGGAAGGAAACCTCATGCAGATAGCCAAGTGTGCTAATGATGGCATTTCATTCAGGGAAATTCAACCCCACAGACTTCATTGCCCACACCCCACAGGTCAGAGCAAAGCTGGGACACGTGTTCCCATGGACACACCTGCAGGAAAGGACCCACAAGATCAGGCTGTGACTCTGCAGCTGAAACTGCCATCCCCAGAGAGCCTGACAGCAAGAACAAGATCCCAACAGCAGTGACCCAGAGCAGGGGAGCAAGAAGGAAAATGCGGTGAGGGTGGGTGTGAGAGAGGCCAGGGCAGAGGCAGCCGGGCACTCAGACAGCGTCACCCTTCCCCAGCTGTGCAGCCACCTCCCAGACACCAACACTGCCGGGCAGCTGCTCTCAGCCCCTGTGCTCTGCAGAGGAACTGGAGCTCTGGCTGCACAGGAGCTGCTTCATGCCTTGGAGCCCCCGGCCCTGAGGGCAGAGGCTTTGCTGAGTGAGACAGGAGGCCAGGGGGCTGCTCACAGGAGGGATCTGCACTGCAGGGGATCACAGGGACTTTTCTCTGTTCTCCCTCCCATAACAATTCCGGGTTTGGTTTCCTCTCATTTCTGATCATTTCCCTGCTGCCTGGAGATTCTCCCTCTGGGAGGTGTTTCCCTGTCCATGTCTCTTCCCTGTCAGTGCTCACAGACCATCCCACCCTCTGTGCCCTCCCCCTGGCCCTACAGATCCTGCCTGTTCACAGGGCACTGCCTGGGGGCATCTTCCTGTTTGCAGGCTGGAAAACAGGACAGGTCAGACTAAGGCTGACGGGTCCAGCCAAGGTGATGCAGGTGCTGTGCACAGGCAGAGGGGTGGGGAAGGGATGTCATGAGCCTTCTGGCAGATGTACTGATCACTCAGAGTTGCAGTTCAGGAGTCTCAGTGACTTGTTTAAGCATGAGGGCTCATTTTCATTTTATCCTTTCCTGCAGCCCCCATCCCTTGGGAGAGGAAACTGAAAAGACAGGCTCAGGAAAGCTCCTTATCTGTCTGCTAATCCTTACATTGATCATGTCATTGGGGCATCGCCTTAGAAAAATCCTGCAGGTGATCTGGAGCTGTGAGCAGCACTGACCCACACAGCACCCTCTCCACAGCAGAAGCACCTTTCCTGCTCTTATCGGGGATGCTCCTTCCCCCCACAGCTTGTCCCCACACCACCATGGGGATCTCCCCCAAACAGGGACCCTGCTCTGCAGGACAGTCCTGGGCACCCCTGGGTGCTCCCCCTGCAGTCACCCTCAGCAGAAGTTGTCATCATTCCCTGTCTCTCTGACAGTGCAGCAGGGAAGCCCTGCTCTGGAGTGTGTTCTTCTCCTCTACAACAGAGATATTGTGAGAGAGACCTGACAGATAAATTGTAAATTGTCGGATGTACCAGCTTAGGGTCTCCCTCCAGGAAATGCAGCTGCATTATCCTACAGCCAGAGACTTACCGTGTTAGAACTGTGATTTGTCTCCTTGAATCCTCAGCAACCAACCACCCCACATGGCCTTTAATCTCTCTCTGCCTGGCTGCCGTGCCCTCAGTGCTGCAGGCAGAGCCCTCAGCCCTGCTGCGTGTGCAGAGGAGCTGCTCCTGGGCAGAGCTGTCTCTCTGCAGCGCTGCCACTTGCCACGAGCTCCCTGTGTCCCAGGAGCCCAGCCCAGCTCAGCAGCACAGGAGCAGCCCATGATGTCCCTTTCTCTGTCCCCTCTGGCTCCCTCCAGGTGTCCCTGGGGCTCCAGTGACACAACTTTGAAGTTGAAGTAATCAGTGATGTTGATTCTCTCTCCTCTTCAGAGACACTTATTTCCAGCATTGTATTTTTCATTTTAAAAAATAAATTGGTATGACAATCATCTTTCTTGTCCCATCATTAGACAGGAAACCAGGAATGTTACAGCAAAGTATCTAATTTCTCCAAGCTAGGGGAGGAATATCTTCAGTTGAATGAGTTCAGGCATTTTGTTCTGGTTTTATACTCCCAGGTCTAGAGAGACATTCATCAGTCTTTGGCCATGTCATGTCTGTGCTCTGAAGCAAAGCCTTTGCACACATGGGCTCTTGGACACTTGGTACCAGGTTTCTTGTGGCAGGTCAGAGCTGGGCTGGTGCCACAGCTGGGGTGGCTCAGCCCAGATGTGAGGCAATGTCCTCAGCCAGGGACCTGACTGGGGGAGCTGGAGCTGTCAGTGCTGCAGACAGAGCTGTGACACAGATGGAATAAACTGCCAGGCAGGGTGGCAGAAGTGGGTTCATCTGGTCTGCAAGGACAGCAGCCGCCAAGCACAGCAACAGTCCAGATCAAAGCTCAGTCCAGACCTGTAAGGCAATTCAAGGGCCCATAATGAGCTGTTACTACTGCAGGAACAGTTGAAGGAGAAACAAAGACACTGTGTGGCCACTGATGAATATAATAAGGGAAAGAGGTGAGAATCCCTGTGTCCTCTTGTCCTCCCTCTTCACCAGCAATGTGTCCCAGGCCTCTGTGACTTGAGACAGGAATGTGGAGAACAAACAGCAGCAGATTGGAATCAAGTCAGGGGTCACTGGAACTAACACAATCCTCTCCAGTCTATGAGACAGCAGGGGCAGCATCCCAGGAGCTGGGACAACAGGACAATGTCACAGTGAAGCCACTCTCCACCATCTTGGAAAGCTCATGGAGACTGGGGGACTCCCTGACCACTGGCAGCTCTGACACAGGGTGTGCACTTTTCAAAAGGGCCAATAGGTGAACAGGGAAACTAAGGGCTGTGCCCCAGAACATGTCCTCTGGGACCCCATTTCTGGGTGCCTGGAAGAGAAGGTGACAGGGTCTACCCAGGGCAGGTTGTGCCTGTCCATCCTCTTTGCTTTCTGTGAGGAAAGGACAGGTTGTGGATGTGGGGTAACAATGATGGTCTGATATGTTAATATCAGCAAGGCATTCAGTGTCATCTCCTGTAGTATTATTGTGTCCAAGGTAGGATATTATGGTCTGTGTCAGTGTGTAAGTAGATGGGTAAAAAGCTGTTGGAGAATTAAAGTTCGCCACTGAAGGGGCTACTAAAGGGCAGGGCAAAAAGGATATCGCTGAAGGGCAATAGTGGATATGTAAGTAGATACATAAGAGGATACATAAATGGATACATAAGCGAATTCATAAGTGGATACATCAGCGGATACATAAGTGGTACCGTGCCAGTAGTATTATGGATAAGGGGGGCATGGATAAAGGGAGCATGGATTTAAAAGTAGCCCTAAATCTTTTACAGTGCTTTTTAGAAAAGCGGGGGTTGATAATAGTTGCGTTAAACAGCTAGCTGGTCTAGTAGCAACAGGGAGCTAAAGGGTGTTTTCAAGATCCTGATTTATTGTTTGATGAGGGAGACTAGATCAGCGAAGAACCTCAAAGGACTATTAATTTGGTGCAGAGGCATGGGACCTGTGTTGTGGAAGGCAATAAGTTACCGTGAAAAATATATTCTCGGCCTTGTAACCGCCTGGAAACTGATAATTACTACAGTGAAGCAATTAAAACCTGAAAAGACTGTTACGGGCATTAGTGACTCAAAACTTGAACTTTGGGACAATACAGAGCAGAAAAAATGGGATAGAGTCAGCAATGGAAATCATGGGACTGTCTTAAAAGATCTTAAGACTGAACGATCTGCTGCTGCCGGAATTTTTGCGGCGTTGCAGTCCAGGGCGGGGGGAGGAAAAATGCCGAGCGGGTGGCCTCCTGTACCGTCATCTAACCCTGGTGAGAGCAGCAGCGGGTCCAGGAGATTGGAGTCAGACAACTTACTCAAAGACCCTGTGACAGATGAGAGTGCTAAAGTCATAAACAAGTGTACTGTCAGTCCTTTTACCAATTTTACCAGTCTGTCTTTACTGTCTTTTAACCCTCTAACCCCTACGAAAGAGCAGAAGGAGTTGCCGGATGAGAACTGGGCAAAAGAACTCTGTGAAATGTAACAGCTGCAATTTATTGACTATCTTCAAGAGGCCATCAGTAAGCGGGTTGAAAACTTAGAAGCTGAGGAAGCACGAGTGTTGAGATTGGCGGTAGAGAATGCTAATGTTCGCTATCAACATGTTATTTGTGAGTTTTACAGTACATATTATGTGCTCCTGTGTATTGCCTCTCGAAAAATCAAGCGGCTTGTCAGGAATGTGCGTTCCCCCCCCCACCTTCCCCCTTCCCCCTTCCCCCTTCCCTCTCTTCCCTCCCTCCCTCCCTCCCTCCCTCTTCTCAAGGTTTTTACTTGCAAGATGGGGTCAGGAGTAATTGTTTTCAGTTGTGTTCCTAAAAAATCAGTATTGAGAGGTGCTTTAAAACTTGGGAAAGCACTCGGGATTATAAGGAAGGAAGGTCTTGTTAAATAACGAAATCAGTGTCGGCTGCTAAGTGTCCGGAGGATAGAATCTTGTTGCAATTAATGTTGCAGAGCAGGACAAAATAAATCTCTACAAGAAGTCCTTAAATCATTTCAGACAGTTTTACAGGCAGGGCGATTTGAACTTCAACAAGCTGAGGGAGTTAACTGATAACACACAGGTCATAGCAAACTTGTTAGAGTCTGCAAGGTTCTTTCCTTATTAACCTGTTTTCTTTGTGGGTATCTGTTTAAGTATGTTGCAATTTTGGTAGGTTTGTGCTATATGGTAAGATAAGTTCATAGTCTGTTAAATCATGAGAATCTGTTGACTCAAAATGCGCATTTTGTGATAATTCAGAAAATCATGAGTAATTTAGTTCTTTGCTGCGTGAATGTGGTCGTAAAAATTTTGCGTGTAGTAGCTGTTATTTTTCTCTCTAGCGTACTAGCTTTATTCCAATATCCAGACTTGCCCAACTCTGTGACAGGCAGTCTCTCATGTCGGTGCACTAAATTTGGCTTTTTCGTATGCACATCAAGTAAAGAATCCAGGTTTTGGAATAACAGTTGTAGCGCGCCAGATGAGACACTGAAAACAAACAAAGCAAAAAAAGAAGGCCTTGCTCAGTCCGACGGCGAGTGCTGATGGGCTCCGGCACCACTGACCCGTTTTGTTAGGGAGACCCAGAGGTACCTCCACCTGGCTGAGCAGTGAGCGGCTCAAGGGTGCAATGCAAAAATTGAGATATTGTCTTGAATTAGTGTAAATTCCGCCTTGCTTCACCTTAGGATTGCATCCTTACACATTAGAGTAATTGCTTATACTGTTATCTAGTAATTTTGAGGCCGGAAAAGAATTTAAAGTGTTGAACTCCTCAAAAAAAAAAAAAAAAAAAAAGGAAAGGAAACTGCTATAATGGATGTGAACTTGGTATTGTATGAAGTCATGAAGTTGTATTTAAAGGTTGCTGGAATATGAACTGATTTGGATCTAGGACAATAGAATAATGGATTGATGTTTATTGTGCTGGTTTATACTGTTTTTTGACATCTCTACATTGTAAAAGGTAACTGGAGCTAAGGAATGTGTAACTGAGAAGTTTGCCAGAGCCTCCCACTTCGTACCAGCCATTATGCCAGCTGCGTGACCTTGGTTATCTCTAAACTGCAGCACGAAGAGAAAGAAAAACAAAAATGGAAAAACCTGGCTGCCTGCTTTTGAAGCAGTGAAAAGGGGGGTTCCCCCCCACACTGCAGCGATGTAATACTGAATGGAGCAGTCCGAGGGTGCAGTTTGAGGTCATGGGAGAAAACAAAAGAAAGGCTGTTTTTTGAGACAAATGGAATGCCAAATTTTGGAACAAAGTTTTAATACATGAATACTTATAGTTGCCAGAAAGTCCTATACCCCTCTTAGGCTAAGATTTGTTAAGTAAATTGTAAGCTCAAATAACGTTTTCCGAGAATTCTGTTTAGTTGCATGGCCTACAAGAAGCTGCTGGGATGGTGCGGATCTGCTTGCTGCAAGTGAGACATCTCCAAGGAAATTTCAAATGCTATTAACAGCCAATGTCGCGATAGAGCAAATTCTACACTGATAGATCTGAAACAGGACTTCGATCCGGTAAGGGAAAACAATATCCAATAACTATGACAGCCAAAATGGAGTCAGGAACTTTGAGGAATGAATTTATGACAACTTTACAGGCTGGCTGCATTCGATTGGACTTGCAGATTTGTCTATTTCTAGCTACCACCTAGAAACAACCTGTGGCTATTGTGGGACAGTATGATGAGATTGCTAGCGTGCTGATATACTCACTGTTATATGCCAATTGTCACTCTGATCAAGAAAATGCAGGAAATGAATTTAGGTCTTAATAGGCCATATGTACCATTTGTGAAATGTAATTCTGATTTCTTTAGTATGTGATCTATGTCTTTATAAATTGCACTAGCTGGTTTTCTTAACAGCACAGCTTTTGGCATGCATAAATGTAAAACGTAAATTGCTGTAGAACCTGCAAGTCTTTAACATCAGGTCATAGGCCATACTTGTATTTGGTCTGATCTTACATACTTGCAAAGTTTTTGTTGATGATTCTGGGAGGTGTGAAGATAACAATTGGCATCATTCTGTAAAAATTATTGAAGGCTCAACCCAATTAGTAGAACTTGGCACAGCTTTAAATTACTTAGAGCTTTTAAGGAGGAACCTCTACATTTGATTTGTGATTCTGAGTGCGTAGTCAAGGTCCAAACACCACAAAACCAATTGTCAAAAGCATTGTATGTGATGAAATACTTTGCAAGTCTGACCCAAAACCACGCTAAATCAGAAAGAACCTACATTAGTTATGGTCAAATCACTAGTCAATGGAGAAGGCTACATCAATTGATAACCTGGGGGAGAGGTTGTGCTTGTATCTTTACAGATCAAGGGCTGCAATGGTTGCTGGCACGAAACGTGAAACCTGTGTTCCAGCTGCTGTGTTTTGAATGCCTGCACAGACAAAGACTAACATGTGGAGTATTTTAGCCAACACGACTGACCAGGACTCTATGTGCCTAACTACGACATCTCTGGAGGACCTGTTCCACACATGCTTGGTTGGCATCGCCCTTGATGACTACAGCAGCATCACACAACTGTTTCAAAATAGTGGTCGACGTAAAGGCATTGCAACATACTGTAATAATACCAACATGGTACTTTGGATTAACTGTCTCCTGGAAATAGACATTGAACCACAGGAACTGGAATTGCTGAGATCGGTGCCCATGGATGATTGTATAAAGCTGGTTTGTGAAAAGTGCCAGGACAATATGCTAAAGCATGGATGGATAAGACTGCAAAATATTAATGCCACCCTTGGTGATTATAGAAATGAAACTCGATGGTGTAATGCCTCGCAGAAGAATCCGAGGGATGTCATTGATAGCGTGGGACAGACTGTATGGTATATTCTTGATCTGTGAAGATAGAGCCTAACCAGGAATTCCTTCTAATGCTGTTGGAGGACTGTGTATTTTGGGACTATTAACTCTCTTAACACCCAATGTATCTATGATAATAGATCACAGAAGAGCAAGACGAGAAAAACACTTTTTGCGTGTATATGAGTCAAAATGTGATGATAATGTAGATTTTTGGGGGTTAAGGCTAAAGGGTTTAGAATCGCTTGTATCTGGTGTTGGCACAGCTACAGCTTTAAATATTTTAGAAAATTAGGATTCTGGCTAGTTAAGCAAACTAACAGAACTTCAAAGGCTTTAAGTGGACTTTTGTTAGATGTAGACTATATAAGACATGCCACACGGTAGAGTAGAGCTGCGACAGACTTTTGTTATTGGCTCAAGGACAGGGGTGTGAAGGATGTGATGGTCTCTACTGTATGGATCTAAAAGATAAATAGATTTCAGTCCATAAAGAAATTCAACAACTTATGGACTACTCCCAAAAGATTCAAAAGGATATGGGGTTTTTCAGCCTAGAAAGTTTGACGAACTGACTGGGACTGGAAGGATGGGTCAAAGACCTTTTGCAAAGTCTGTTAGCTATTGTGATTATTGCAGTTATTGGGCTTTTGTGTTTAAGCTGTGTTTTATCTTCTATTAAGAGAATATTTGAGCACACGTTGAGACAAACTCTGCTCGTCCGAAAAGAAAAAGGGGGGAATTGTTGGAGAATGGCCAAGAGAGAAAGGGCATGAGACCCTCTCTACGGAGAGGATCTCTTCTAGTTAGCATGAGTCGGCCTCAGTTAGCATGAGCTGAGCAAGGGTAAGTGAGAAGGTATTGCCTGGGAAAGGCCTGCATAAACAAGTCTCACAGTCTCAGGAGGCAGCTCCTGAGAAAGGCCTGGATAAACAAGTCCCAGGAGGCAGCTCCGAGATAACGAGGGAATTCACATACCAGGGGGGACCACAGAAGGGGACGGACTCAAGGGGATGGATTCATTATGTGTGTTGGGATGGGCTCATTACGTATGCTATCAAATCGGTGTTTGACGAGTAGGCATAATTAATAGAACTGCTATAAAAGTCTGTGCTCTGTATCAATAAACTGAAGCATGTTTATTATCCACATCGGATGGCTGCATTTCTTCCTCTGTTGCCGTAGGCCCGAACCCATGCCGGGGTCTTGACCCCCGACAAAAAGCCAAGTGACCAATATGTGTCTGGATAAAGCCCTGAGTAATCTGGTGTGAGCCTGCTGTGAGCAGGAGGTTGGTCAAGACACCTCCCGAGGTCCCATCCAGCCTGAATGACACTCTCTTTCCTTCCCCTTCATGTTTTCAATTTAGGCAAAGCTCTCAGGTTCTCCCTGAGCATAGGAATAATTCACATGAGGTACAGGGCTGCTTTACAAGTGCCCCCGAACAGTCCTGACCGCAACTTTTGCATCTCTTTTCATTTGCCCCAATCCAGGGTCTTTTTTGCTGTCCTAAAACCCTTCCAGAAAGAACAGCTCATGTTGTTAACCCTTTCAGAGCAGGTTGTTCAAGAGGTGTCAGCATCCATGTACAGAGTCTGCACATCAGCCAGGCAGCAAAGCCACCGTTACAGAAATGGAGATGAGGCTCTTGACCAGCTCCTTGCACCCAGATATAAGCTGCTGAGATGCCAGGGAACACCTAAAATCTACGTGAAGGGTATGTGAGTCCTTGTTGGGTATCCTGGCTCGTCTCCTGACCCATGTGGTGATTCAGGCTGTGAAGAGAATCAAACCAGCCATTGGACTGGGGTAGTTCCATTTGACACGTGTCACACAGGGCAGATGAAGGGAGCTCAGAACTCCAGACTCTGCTGCACTGTTGGGACTGCAGAGAATGGAAATGCAGGTGACAGTGTGTGTCAGTGCACACACATAAAGATTCTGGCTTCCTTTGTGCCTTTGCACTGACCTGGGATCAGGTCCTTGTTTTTCTTTGGCCAAAAAGGAAACAACTCCCCTATGCCACCTCTGCCTCACATCAGAAAAAGAAAGGAGAAAATGTATGGGAGAAAATCTGTCCAAGAGGTGTATTCTTTCAATGATAAAAAATGTAGAAGTGAGAGAAAGCACTGTTCTAAGAACTTAATGCAAGACGATAACTACTGAGATGTAGTATATGTTATGAGAAGTGAGAATGACTGCTGGAAAATACATTAAAGAGCTTTAGTCCATTAGCATAAGCAAGGATAAGGAATTCTCTGTTACTGTTATTAGTGATACTACCACTGTTCAAAAACATCTTTTAGACCATCTCTGTTGTCCCTTGTCTCCAAAGCTCATCCTGCTCAGAGTTTGACAGGATTGCTGCAAACCCCTGTGACCCAAATCTCTACAACTGTCTCTGCTCAACAGCCTTTTACCCCAGGAAGGGGAAAACTCCCAATGCAGACACCAACCAAGTGCCCAGCCTGCCTGGAGAGCCAGGACAGTTGTGCCACACAACAGCCGCCTCTGAGGGAAGCTGGAGGTGATGGAACTGAAATTATTTCATCCCAAATCATAGAATCATAAAATCATTTAGGCTGGAAAGGCCCTTAAGAACATGGAGTCCAACTGTAAATCAAACACTGCCCAGTCCACCGCTAAACCATGTCCCAAAGCGCCACATCTCCATGTCTTTTAAACACCTCCAGCAATGGAAGCTCCAATCCTGAGCTGGCAGGACACCACTGGCTGCAGTTGGACATAAGATACTGGTCATGGCTGTGAGTTCAGCCCTCACTGGCAGAATGTCTCACACCCTCACTGAGGAGGGCAGGGGGCTGGGAGATGGGAGCACGTTTCAGTTTCCAGATCCCAGGACAGAGCCCAAACCATCCTGCCTTTGAACTCTGGATCCTGTTTCCTGAGATGCAAAGCTGGTGGCCTTCTGAGGATAATCATATTAAAAGGCACGAATAATCCTTCAAGTGTTTGTGTAATTTGTCTAGGAATGTCAGTTGTATATGCTTATATTTACATATCTGTAAAATAGTACACTGCATCTGTGGTCGCCCCTCTGGCAATGTCAATTAAATAGGTATTTGCACTATAAGGCTCCATACCTCATCCACAAGCACACATCTAAGTGTTTCAGATGAAGGGTGGTCTGGCAAACGTCACCCTTTGTGTCCCCAGGTGATGGACACGGCTCATGTGTCTCTGCAGAGAGTGGCAGGAGCTGGATCCCCTTCTCGGGACAGACTCCTTCCAGGAGAGACACAGACACAGGGGAACTCATCAGGGCTTTACGGCATTTCACTCGGCATCAGTTTTGACATATTGGGTGCTGTCCTGTGACTGCCCTTCTGCACAAATGATCATACAAACACAACCATTTAGTAAGACATGGTCATAAAGGGGCTGTTATGGACAAGAAAGCTCACCGTGAACTCTGGAGAGAGCGAGGAAGTTTATAATAAGCACCCGGAAGAACCTAGAAGCTCGAGGCCTCTTCTGAAGAGCGGGAGGCCCTGAGCAGCTGTGATTGGCCACGTGTAGGTGTGGGAGAGGGTCAGGGCATGTCAGGGAGAAGGAATGAGATGGCTGATGGCTTCAGTGAGCCCTTCCAGCCATGTCTGAGCCCAGAAATGGAAAGCAGTTGATGTCTGCAGGTGGGATAGGAACAGGAGGAAGATTTTGCTGGGAATACGGAAGAAAGAAATGCCTCTCTTGGGCTAATCATGTATGGCAGTGACATTTGCATGCTGTGGGCATGGCTGTGCCTGGGAGATGGGGAATGGCTGCTGCTGGGGTGGCTGTGCTCAGTCATGGCCCATGAGCTGACCCTGCTCTGCTCCTCTCTTACACTGCCCACATTTGGATGGACCTCAGGAATCATCCATGAAGCTGGTGGATCCATGAACCTCCTGGAGTGATGGGGTGTGGATCCAAACAGAGGATTTGAGCAAGTGTGGGACTGGGACATTGAGGTGACTGGTGACCATTGCCAGGTGAATGAAAGAAGCTGGATGAGTTGTGAGGAGCTCACAGGCATTTCCAACTCCACAGAAACCAGAGCCTTACAATTAAACCAAGATCAGTTGGCATAAAACTCACCGCCAAAACAAAAAACACTCACACTGACCACAGGAAAAGCCTTGAAAAACATTGGAGGAAGATCTACCAGGTCCCAGGGGTCAGGGCTCAGCCATTCTGGTGATGAACAAGCATCAAGGGCTGACATGGCATCAGAGCCACATCCACATGGCCCTCACCACCTGGAACCAGTGTCTCCAAGTCTTTCCTTCACCAGCCTCCAGGGACAGGGACCTGCGCTGGCTGTTTCCTTCACAGCTGTGTCAGTGATGGCCCTTCATGGGGTCCCAAACACCCTCAGAAACTTGGGGTTTGCTTCTGCCTTTCACTTCATTGGAGGTTTGTTCATTGTTTCAGTATCTGCAGTTCAGGATCATGGCACCAGAGGGCTCATTGACATCTAAAATGCTCTTACAAGCCAAGGCTCTGTGCATCATTTTCCTAAAGGCTTCAAGTCTGGTGTGGATGATTAGAGAGATTTCAGGAATAGCCAAACAGAGAGCATTTCCATCATAAATAGCAATAAAGCCAAATTTCTCCTCTTTCCGTCCCTGCCGGCCCTTCCCTCCCTTTCCAGAACGGGTGCTCTCAGCAGCCTCCAGTTCATATTGGTGTGGAGCATCTCCTGATAAAGACTCAATATGTCACAAAATGGGTTGCCTAAAATGCCATGTGCATGAGGAGATAATCCAGGACACCTCAAGAGGAGTCACACTCCTCTGGACCAAGAGGTGGGTGTCCCTGGGAATCTCAGGTGCCACAGCACAGTGATACTTGTGTTCAGGGAGCTGGTCAATTGACCCATCTCCTGTTCTGTAACGGTGTCTGAGTTTGCTCAGGTCACCCCTGACTTGAGACCCATCCACTGCTGGGTGTTCTCCAGACTCCTGCCTTCAGGAACAAAGTCCCAGGAGACCTTGCTGGTGAAGATGGAGGCAAAGAAGCCGTGAAGAACCTCAGTCCCGTCTGATTCTACTCTTATGAAGTTCAGCAGCAGGCCCACGTTCACCCTGTCTATTCTCTTACTGCAAGTTAAGCTCTGTCAGCTCATCTTGCTGCCCTTCCCGTGCAGGTATCAAGTCCAGGGCAGCTTTGTCACCATCCCCACATCCATGGACAAGGTTTCTAAATTCCTCCTTTGCAGCTTCCCCTGCTTCCACCTCCTGTGTGCTGCCTTCTTGCCCTGGAGCTCCATCAGTTCAGATGAGCAGCATCACGAGATAAATGCTTCTGTTCATGGGTACTTGGAGAGATCATTCTTGTGCTTGGAGCAGGACGTCCTGTAAGGATTATCAGATTTCCTGAGCTCCTTCACCCTTCAGATCTACTTCCATGTCTCCACCTTGCCCACCATCCCCCAGTATGTCAAAGTCTTCCCCTCTGGAGCCCACAATCCTGTGCTCTGCTGCTGGCCTTCCTCCCTACCCTCTGGTGCCTGGGACCCCTCTGTGTCCTGCTTATGACAACCAAGGTGGACACTGATGTTCACAACCCTCACCAGGGTTTCCTTGTTTCCCAGTTCCAGATCCAGGTGAGCATCACCCTTGTTGGCCCATCAAGCAGACATGTTGAGCAGTTGGCCCAAGATCCTTTGGACTGCTGGGAGCTGCAGCTTTGCCTGGCCAGTGAATGTCAGGGCAATTACAGTTCCCCATAGGAACGTACTCATCGACCGGTGAGTTGCTCGAGTTGCCAACAGAAGATCCATCTCTCTCCATGATCAAGTGATTTATAGCACACATGTTGTCACCTTGTGCTGGGTTTACATGGCAAAGTCTTGGAACTGGGGGTGAGTGTGGCTGTGCTACAGTTGTCACCTCTCTGAGAAGACAACAGGAGTTTGACCAACGTCAGACAGAGCTGATTTCAGCTGCTCCAAGATGGACCTACTCCTTGCCAAATCTGAGCCACTCAGTGATGCTGGCAGCACCTCTGGGATATTGTATTTGAGAAAGGGTTAAAAACACTGAACAACAGCATGTGGGAGAGAGGAGGGAGGAAATGGGAGAGAAAAGCACTGCAGACACCAAGGTCATATCCCACAGCACCCAAGGAGGTCCCTCAGCAGGCCAAAGCTTGCTCTCCTGAAATCCTGCTCTTGGCCTTGTGATCATCTCCCAGGAGCCTCAGCTCCACTTTCCCATCCCTGACTGTTCCATCCTGACCAACTCTTTCTGGTCTGTAAGTGTGAAGTCCCACAGGGCACCTCACCCCACTGACTCCTCAGTCACCCGTGTCAGGAAGATGTTGTCAATGAGCTCCAAACCCTCCTAGATAGCCGGTTCCTTGCAGATATTGGGATATCTCAGGTCTGCCATGAGGACACAGCCTGGAAACATGAGGCTTCTTTCATTTGTCTGAAGGAGGCCTCATCTCATTCCTCTTCCTCATCAAATTCCTCTTCCTCATCAGTGAGTCAGTAGCTGATGTCCAGTCACCACAACATTGCCCATGTTTTTCTGCCCTCTCATGCTGACTCTTCAACCTTCAGCTGACAATGTCTGTCCCCAGGAAAAGCTCCACACATTCCTGCTGCTCTACCATATGAATGGAAACTTTCCCTCACAGTGCAGACATCTGGCATTATGGGTACTGGACGCCCAAACTCCACATTTTCTCTAGGAGACGGTATTTGTAGTGCCCTGTAACTCCTTATTCTGTTTTCTTGGGAGAGACACCCTAATCAGGATAAGCCATCTGCATGGAAACATTAACAGCTGAGTGAATGGAGCTTCTGTCCAGGGAGAGACGCAACTTTGAGGAAATCTGGAATTCACCCATCAGAAAGATCTGAAGTTTGATAAGAGGAAGTGGCCAATTCTGTATCAGGGTGGCACAATAACCCCATCGATCAGGACAGAGCAGGACCTGACACGCTGAGCAGTGACCCTGAGGAGAAGGGCCTGGGCACTACAAGGTCCCACACCAGCCCGTGGTGCACGCTCACCATGAACAAGGCAGCTGCACACGGGGCTGCATGAGGAGGAGCGTGGGGACCCAGACACCTGCAGTTCTCATCCCATTCGGTTCAGCACTGGTGTGACCCCACACACACGGGTGTGTGCCAGTGTGCGGCTTCCCAGCTTGGAGAAGCAGGGAGGAACTGGAGAGTGCAGGGCTGTGCCAAGGCAGGTTCAGGACCTTGTGCACATGGTGTGGGATGCTGAGGGGCCTGGGCTGCTTTGGCCCAGCAGCGCTGGGGAGGCTTCAGCAGTGCAGGAGTAGCCTGAGAGTGCTTGAAGGGTGGTTTCAGAGATGGTGGAGGTTTCTTCATAGTGGGAAAGAGCTTGAGAAAGAAATAATGGCCCAAAGTGCAGCTGGGGAGGTCCAGGCTGGACATGAGCAGAAAGGAATCTGATGGAAGGGCAGTGCTGTGGTGGAGCAGGTCAGCAGAGGGAGTCTGCATCAGCCCAAGGCTTTGTGCTTCAAGGACCAGCTGGGGAGGATGGAGAGATCTCAGCAAAGGAAGGAAGATGCTCAGACAAGAGCAAGGTGGGCAGCAGGGGGGATGTCTCCAGCCTGCAGGGAAAGAGGTGCAGGGGATGCCACAGCACAGGACAGGCTGTCGTGGAGATGATCACAGGATGTAAAGAGGCTGAAAGCCCCACCAGACATGAGCTCCTTCTCCCCTTGGCTGTGGCTGTTGTCTGCACCTCAGATGCCTGTGAGGAGACACCTTGTCCTTGCAGCACAGGGGCCTCATGGCCTCCTTGTCCCCAGCCAGGAACCTGGGAGGGGTGGGACCATAGTCCTGCCCTTGGCCTTGCACAGCCCCACATCACACTGTCCCAGGAAGAGCCCTGGGCAACGTGGGAGGGACAGGATCTGATTTCCAAAGGGGAGTCAAGGTTTGGTCCTTTGGTTAATGAAACACATCCAGGTTTACTGAGCATCAGAGAGACCTTTACTTTGCTTTTCCTGATCTGTCATCATTGCCTCCAGTTTTCTGCTTTAAACAGACCCTGGGACAGTTGTTTGCCTCAGTGGGACCCATTAACATTACTTGAAACTTTGGACTTTGCATCTGACTTGGACTTCTTGAAAAGTTTCTTCATCGTCCCCTCAGGGTCTGAGGTCCATGGGCTCAGCACCAAACCCACCAAAGGGGTCATTAAAGCGCCTTGTGCTGCTCCTGTGCTGCTGAGCTGGGCTGGGCTCCCGGGACACAGGGAGCTCATGGAAGCGACGGCGCTGCAGAGAGACAGCTCTGCCCAGGAGCAGCTCCTCTGCACACGCAGCAGGGCTGAGGGCTCGGCCTGGGGATCTCAGGAGATGAGCAAGGCAGAGAGAGATTAAAGGTGGTCAGGACTGGGAGGATGACTGAGAGCTCACTGGAGGAGAAACCTTTGCAGCCCTTGCCATGGTAAGTCTTTGGGTGCAGGGCACTGCAGCTGTAGCTCCTGGAGGCATCTCCTGAAACTGGCACAGGCACAGCTTGTGGGATCTGTAAGGACGGGGCTCTTGTCAGGCCATGTTGAACAGCTGTGAAGCCGGGTGAGCGCCCAGGGGTGCCCAGGGCTGTCCTGCAGAGCAGGGTCCCTGCACCCCAGGGCTGTGCCGGGGCAGGGACTCTGCCGCCTGCCAGGGTCAGCACTCAGCCTGCCCGGGAGAACCCATGGCAGCAGCTGTGGGGGGAAGGAGCGACCCCCGGCAGGGCAGGCAGGGAGCTTGTGGGGTTGAAGGGGGCTGTGTGGGTCAGGGCTGCTCAAAGCTCCAGATCACCCCACAGACATGGCAGAGGGTCCTTCTGAACAACAACATTGAGACAGCAACAACTGCAAGGGAAGGGGTCTGTGCTTTCAGTTTTCCACTCTTGGTTGGCTGGGGTGCAGTGGGAGATGGGGATTTATTTCTCTCTTTGGAGAAGACACTGAGACCCCAGTTCTCATTAGGACTTGTCTGAGCTGCTCCTGAGCCCCTGCACACACAGAGCTGCCCCTGGGCAGTGCCAGGAGGTGTGAGCAGGACAGAGCTGAGCACACAGAGGGTGGGGCGGGGTCTGTGACGCTGACAGGGAGCAGACCCAGGGACAGAGACACAGCTCCAGGCAGCACAGACATGAGCAGGGAGAGAAAGCTGTGACCAGAAATGCTGGGGATGGGATTCAGGAACCCCCTGCCATTCCCTGCAGGGCAGACACATTTTCCAGTGCAACCCCTGGCCTCCTCTCCTACCCAGCAGACCCTCTGCCCCAAAGCCATGGGGTCCAGGTCACGAGTCTCCACCTCAGCAGCTGGACCTCCAGGTGAAGGGTTCCTGGAACGTGGTACACAAAAAAGGTGCTAAAAGTACTTGCTCCACAGTGTCTTTATGTGAGTGGCAGCAGCACAGCCGGGTCAGGGGAAGGTTCCACAGCATGCCCGTCTGCCTTTCTGTCCTTGCTTTATTTTCCGGTAGCACTGCAGTGTTCTTCCCTGTTTCTCCACCTGTCCCGGGTGCTCTTGCTCTCTGGGTTGGAGTGGGGATGTGGGTCGGTTTTTGTTCTGACACCAGTTCAGTTGATCTTGCCTCACAGGTGTGTTCATGGAAACCAGATGCCCAAGCTGCATTTTAAACTGTGATGAATTGTTTTTCTCACTTGGTAGAAAGAGAGAATGAGCTCCATCAGGGAAGAGGTTTTCAATGAGAAACAGGACCTTTATTTTCCCCAGAGAACTCTCCCCTAACTTGTCACTGCCTTTTCTTCCTTGTACAGATCCTCATGCCCACAGGCAGCCAATGTCCAACAGCAGCTCCATCACCCAGTTCCTCCTCCTGCCGTTCACAGACACATGGGAGCTGCAGCTCTTGCACTTCTGGCTCTTCCTGGGCATCTACCTGGCTGCCCTCCTGGGCAACGGCCTCATCATCACCACCATAGCCTGGGACCAGCACCTCCACACTCCCATGTACTTCTTCCTGCTCAACCTCGCCCCCCTCGACCTGGGCTCCATCTCCACCACTCTCCCTAAATACATGTCCAATTCCCTCTGGGACACCAAGACCATCTCATACTTGGGATGTGCTGCACAGCTCTTTTCATTTGTCTTCTTGATAGTGGCAGAGTATTCTATGCTCATCATCATGTCGTACGACTGCTACGTTGCCATCTGCAAACCCCTGCACTACGGGACCCTCCTGGGCAGCAGAGCTTGTGTCCACATGGCAGCAGCTGCCTGGGCCACTGGGTTTCTCAATGCTCTGCTGCACACGGCCAATACATTCTCACTGCCCCTGTGCAAGGGTAATGCTCTGGGCCAGTTCTCCTGTGAAATCCCCCAGATCCTCAAGCTCTCCTGCTCACACTCCTACCTCAGGGAACTCGGGCTTATTGTGGTTAGTATATTAGTAGTATTTGGCTGTTTTGTGTTCATTGTACTGTCCTATGTGCAGATCTTGAGGGCCGTGCTGAGGATCCCCTCTGAGCAGGGACGGCACAAAGCCTTTTCCACCTGCCTCCCTCACCTGGCCATGGTCTCCCTGTTTGTCAGCACTGCCATATTTGCTGACCTGAAACCCTCATCCATTTCCTCCCCAACCCCGGATCTGGTGGTGTCAGTTCTGTACTCGGTGGTGCCTCCAGCAGTGAACCCCCTCATCTACAGCATGAGGAACGGGGAACTCAAGGAGTCTGTAAGGAAAGTGATGACTGTTCACTTTTCAAAAGCTGTAATGAAGTGACCTCCTGCTTCTGCATGTCACTTGTAATATAACGCATTACTTGTTCAACCTGAGTTCTGTAGCTTTTGTGGTTTTGTTTTTGTTTTTCTGTTTGTTTGTTTGTTTTGTTTTGTTTTGTTTGTTTGTTTGTTTTTTTTCTCTTTGGTGTTTGTTTTTCTTGGTTGTATTAATGCTATCCACAAGCAAAATTATTTTTCTTCTTATGGCTCAGTCCATATCTACCTGTCTGGCGTGTCCCATAGTCTTTGTGTAAATAAGGAGCTGTACTCTCTGTGTGTATAAATGAAATAAAGGACCCAGCACTGACTTGTTTGCCCAGAATCCTCTCTCTGTGATCTCTGGGGCTGCAGGAGTCATGGCTGTGTGCTGAGCGGGAGTGAGCAGGAGCCACCCTGAGCTGGGTCTTCCTCCCATCTTGACCAACGTGAATCTGCGGACTCACCCCATGGCTCTGGGCACCACAGCCCACTTGCTCTGCAGAGCAGCACCGCCAGGTCGGAGCTGTATGGAGTGTGGGAAGGGCGGCAGGAAGAGCTGGCCAGGTCAGCATAGCTCAGGTCTCTTGGGAAAGGGCTCTGTGGGGAGATGGGATGTTCCAGGAGAAGAGTGGGGTGTATGTGTGCAGGAAAGACATGGAAAGAGAAACCCCTTGCTGCAGGTGCAGCTTGGGGCAGGTGGCCCTGACACTGTGGCCACAGGACCTTCCTGAGGATCCCCTAGGCCAAATGTCTCATGCTGTCCTGGGGAGCCAGTCTGGACCTGGGTCTGCAAGCTGCCTGTGCTGGAGACCCACTCAGCTTGCTGGCTGGATGAACATTCTCACTGTCCTTCATTCTCACTGGTCCCCACTGCTGTGGGACTGGTTCCAGTGTGGCTGCTCTGCTGGGCTCGGCTGGGGAGGGGGCAATGGACATGAGATCTTTAGCGATGGCTGTTGTCTCCACTTCTGGTGCCTGTGAGGAGACACCTTGTCCTTCCAGCACAGGGGCCTCATGGCCTCCTTGTCCCCACCTGCTCTCACCCCCACATTTCTGCACCTTCACTGCTGTGTCTGCACCCTCACTGGCTGCTTTTGGAACACAAAGCCATGGGCTGATCCAGCTCCCTCTGGGTCACCTCTTGCCCCACAGCACTGTCCTTCCAGTGTCATTTCTTCCTCCCGATATCCAGTCTCCACTTCCCAGTCTGCACTTGGTGGCTTTTTTTTCTTTTTTTTGTCTCTGCTGCTTTTTCCCACTACTTGAGAAAGCTTCACTACCTCAGAAACTGCCCGTCAGGCAGGGAACCCAACCTGTTAGACCTCCTCTGGTCTTCCAGTTGACCGGGGAGAAGTAACCTCAACATGATCCCCTCTAAATCCCATGACTTCTGCTGGCCTTTCAGCTTCTCTAATAGACATGAGGTTCTTTCCCAGCCATGTCCCTGCTGCTGGGCTGTCACGTCCAGAGATGGAACTGACCTCACAGGCCCCTTCACAGCCACACGCTTCTGACTGGATTATGAGCTTCTGAGACACAACTGACGTCATAATACCACACCCATCCATCTTGCTTCTCAGCACCCAGGACTGAAGCATGTTCTACACACTCCTACACCTGCCCCTCTTTCCCACAGGCTGTAGTTATCCATCTTGCTTCCTCACCGTGTTCAAATTTGTCAAATATGCTTCCTACTAAAAATGTGACTGAAAAGCACTCCTCACTGGAACTCCTGTACTTCCATTAACACCTTCTATATCTCCTCTTCTGCCCTTCTTTATTTTTTTTTTTTTTTTTTACTATTCTTCTACCTATTCTCCCTCGAGAAAACTCTCAAAGGCAAAAATTCTGTCAAATCACAGAATAACTCAGGTTTGAAGAGAGCCCTTGTCTCACTCATTTGTCTCACTCTCCTGCTCAAGACAGGGTGAACCAGGTGGGATTGCTCAAGGCCTCCACCCAGGTTTGCATCATCCTCAAAGGTGCTGAAAGTGCACTGTGTTACATCGTAAAAGTTGAGAATAAAGACGTTCAACAGTGTTGATCCAAGTGCTGGCCACTGAGGGATGACACCAGTAACTGGCTGCACAGAGGACTTTGTACTACTGGTGATATTTGGTCATGATTGTTTAGCCAACTTCCCACCCAGCATCCACTTCCTGAGCCCCATCAGCACCACTCTGGCCAGAAGGGGACCATGTCTGAGGTCTGGCTGGAGGGCTGGGCCCAAGGACTTGTGGTGAATGAAGGCAAATCCAGTTGGTGACCGGTCACGAATGGTTTTCCCCAGGGCTCAGTATTGTGCTCAGTTCTCTTTAATCTCTGTCAATGGTCTGTATGAGAGGATCGAGTGCACCCTTAGTAGGTTTGCAGACAACACCAAGTTGGATGGGAGTGTTGATCTGCTGGAGGGTGTGAAGGCCACACAGATGGATCTGGCCCAGCTGGATCATTGGGCTGAGGCCAGTTGTCTGAGTTATAACAAGATCAAATCCTGGGTCCTGCACTTGGGTCACAACAACCCCAAGCAGCGCTACAGGCTCGGGAAAGAGCGACTGCAAAATTGCTTGTTGGAAAGGGATCTGGGGGTGCTGATTGATAACTGGCTGAACATGAGCCAGCATTGTGCGCAGGTGGCCAGGAGGCCACCAGCATCCTGTCTTGTATCAGGAATGGTGTGGCCAGCAGAACTAGAGAAGTGATTGTGCCACTGTGCACAGCACTTGTGAGGCGGCAGCTTGAATCCTGTTTCCATTTTTGGGGCCCTCATCATAAGAAGGACATTGAGGCACTAGAGAGAGTGTGGAGGAAGCGACAAAGCTGCTGAGGGGCTGTAGCACAAGTGTGATGAGGAGCGGTTGAGGGAACTGGTGGGTTCAGCTGGAGAACAGGAGGCTGAGGGGAAACCTTCTCACTGTCCACAACTGCCTGAAAGGAGGTTGGAACATGGAGGGTGTTGGTCCTTCTCCCAAGTAGCAAGTGATAGGACAAGAGGAAATGGCCTCAAGTTGTGCCAGGGAAGGTTCAGATAGGATATTAGGAAAAAATTCTTCCTGGAAAGGGCTGCCCAGGGCACTGGTGGAGTCACCATCCCTGCTGGGCTTTAAAAGGCATTGAGACGAGGTTCTTAGGGACGTGGTTTAGTGCTTGATTTAGGTTGTGGTTGGACTCAATGATCCTGAGGGTCTCTTCTAACTGAAATTATTCTATGATTTTATGATATCAACTGGAAAATTCTTCTATCACATCTTCTAAGTCCTATTTACACATCTGACTCTTTACCTGCAGTCCTGAAACTTATCTAATTGGGTGCACAAGTCTTGAATACCAGATGTAAATGATGAAAGCGACATGGCTCTGTCAGTCTGGTCTGATACCTGCCAGTCCCAGGCAAACACCTCAGGTACACGGGAGCTTCTCAAGGTTTGCACTGGGTGCTTATAGTGACACCATGGAGCTCAGCCTGAAAACCTGAGAACACCCCTCAAAACTGAAAAAACAAACCAAACCCAACAACAACAAGAACAGAAAACCCCACACTCTTTTTTTCATCAGAATAAATAATTCAGTATTTCGAATAAAATGTCAGGGCAATTCCTATCCTGCCAAAATATGAATTTTCAGAATGTGTATGTATCACGAAATATTACACGGAGGCACCCCGAGGTTAATTTAAGGGACAACAGAGTCCACAACAACTTTTATTAAACCAGTGAGAAACAGGGTTTTAGCACTCCACAAGTGACTTAAATACAGGTTCGGATATCAGTTGAGGAAATAATTTGAAGGGGCAGCAACTAATACAACAGGCGGTCCACAGTGTGCATGCACGTGGCTGCACCAAAACAATGCCGGAGCCAGCCCTGGGTCCCGGAGCACACACTTGCCGAACACGGTGCAGGATTATTTTTTAAAAGAGATATGCACACTCGTAGTGAGTACGGGAAGAGTACACTCGCGATTCCGCGAGGGTAAATTTATAATATACTCGCAATTGTGCGAGGGGCTCTCAGCGGCCACTCGCGCTTGTGCGAGGATTTAAAGTACACGTGCAAATGTGCACGGAAAATATATGTGCAAATGTGCACGAAAAGTATAAATATACTCACAATTGTGCGAGGGGCTCTCAGCGGCCACTCGCGCTTATGCGAGGATTTAAAGTAGCCGTGCATGGGAGGAAAATACACTCGCGGTTGTGCGAGGGGCTCTCGGCAGCCACTCGCGCTTGTGCGAGGATTAATTTAAAGTACACGTGCAAATGTGCACGGAAAATATATGTGCAAATGTGCACGAAAAGTATAAATGTACTCGCAATCCTGCGAGAAGTTTTACTTACACACGTGGCGGCAAGGCAAGCGGAGTCTCCATCCCGGGGAGCTGGGGGGGGCCCGTGGCTCCCGGCGGCAGTGGCCAAGCTCGTGCTCCGAGGGACCCGCACAGTGGGCCGAGTCGCCGACGAGTGTCCCATTTTTATAGGCTGATCAGATTATGACTTGGAGGCACTCTAGAAGCTTCTCTGCACCCCCACACTGGAGTGGGATGCCCCTGAAGCCTCAAAACATCCCCCACACTGGCCGCAGGCACCCAGCGGCTCAGTGGCGCCTCAGCACTCCCTTCTCCTAATGGGCCTGGGTGGTGTGCTCTGGGCCACACAAAAGAAGCTGTTAGCCTCAAGTAGCGGAGAAAGAGGAAGACGTGCCTACTCCAAACTGGGAGAAAGAGGGGGGTTGCATTCCACTACAATCCCACCCTGTGACTACAGTCATAATCTGATATATATATAACTCTGGAGTGGTTTTATAGTCACCTCTTGCCTCCAAAGTAAAAAGGGGACAGTTCTGCCGGTGAGCCTTAATGTCCACTGTGGATCACCATATAGCATGTGTTGACTTACCCCTGCAAAACAGTTATTAATAACAGTATACAATAGAATTGAGGTAATTGCAACAATCAACAATTGCCCAAGGTAATTACTGAGTCCCAGCATCAGTCACAGCTCATTAGTGCTTCCATTCTTGTGAAGGCCTTCCTTCTGAATGGCTTGCTGGTATCAGCTGGATCCTTTTCCACCCCGTCATTGTTGGTGTTGTTTCCAAGGAATCTGGATGCTCTTCCATCCCTTGCTGGTGTTGGCTGGATCTTCTTCCACAATAGAAACAGAGATTTTGTAGAAAAAACCTACAGCAACACTCATCAGTTGTTTTAACCTGAGCATTTGGCTTACCTAAGAGTAGCAGCTTTATTCTGCATTCCCCATCAGGCACTCGTGCACACACACGTTAAATCACACGCGCCCAGACACCCATAGGCCATGTGGGGTCCCCGGCTGCTGCAGCAATGGGGAGCCGGTGTAGCTAAAACTTTACACCAAACACACACAAGCAAACACCTTAAGACAACCACTGCAATGGGGGGTTTAAGTTGCCTCTTTAACCCTCCAAAGCAAAGGCTTATTATTATTATTTAAAATCTTCTACCATTTAAGGCAAAGAGTGTGTATTAACAAGAAAGGTCAGAAAACAGCCTTATATTTATCCAAGGACATTTCAATTTGCTATTCCAATGGACAAACATAAGCTTTGAAGAAAAGAAGGAACCAGGAAAAGCAGCTTCAAATATGCATAAAGCAACAAAAGTAGTTAAGTCTGCTAGTACTGAATGCGAAAGAATCTTAGAAGGTACAGTTCGTTCACATGTCCAGGCCGAAGCAAAGACTAGTGCCATGACTCTGCTTGCTGCTGGTCAAGATCCCCTATTAGTCTCTTAATATGAGACAGCTTGTTGTGGAGGTACACGCATCTGTACTTCTCTTCCACCCTGTCATCTTCTTTCGCCCTGCAAGAAAACACAAAAACAGATCTCGGTCCCTTTGGAACCGGGCTTTCATAGTTAACATGTTGAACTAGCTCAGAAGTTTCTGAGCAGGAACTATCTCTTGGACCTTTTGTTTTGGGGGCAGGTCTTTATCGAGTTGTTGCCTGTTATTGACTCTTTATCAAAATCATTAATGACCTCCATAATGTCTCATTTAGCTGCAGTGGAGTGCCAGTAATTTTTTTTTGATAACAAGTAATATTAGCAGCTACTTTTAGTAAGCAGCAGTGGTGAGGCACATTGCCGGGTCCTAATGCGAGCTGCCTCTGAACCTCAGAGAGCACTGAGCCGGGGCGGGGTTGCTGGTCCCAAGCCGCGGCTTTTTCTTTTACTTCAGTTTGCAAGAGTGGGGGGGGGGGCGCTCCCGCCCGCAGCGAGGGGGGGGCGGGCAACCTGAGGAAGGTGGCTGCCTGACAGCGCTCGCGAGGCCGGGCTGCCCCGCCCCACACCGCCAGGACTTGGACGCCAGGAACGGTGGCGGGGGGGGGCAGCCGGGGGGAGGTGCGTGGAGAGGCGGCAGAAGCTTCACGGGGGGAAGTTTGCCTCCGTTTTTCGGGTCACGCCCGTACTGGACATGTGTTTCTAGCTGCTCTTTCAGGCTGCTCCGTTTCGCGCCGCCAGTCCCGGGGCGGTCGCCGGCACTCGCGAGGTCGGGCTTTGCTATGCCGGACCCTCCGAGTTGCCGGTACCGCTCCTACGAACCGGTCGCAGAGCCAGCAGTACCGCGTCCCTCGGCAGAGAGTGGGGAAGCATCCGAACTACCACTTAACAATATCCGATCACCCTCGGCACACGGGGCAAAACAAACAAAGCACGTACACGTCTCCATTTCAATGAAAGGGAGCACATCCTCTGTTTCATCAACACTGTTTTCAGTGTCGAGAAGCGGCGGGGCGGCGGGGCGTTCACTTAAAAAGCCCGCGCACTTGTTTTGCCACAAAACTTCTTCCTCTCTTTGGAAGTCAAGTTTACGCACAGCCCGCGCTAAGTTAAAGCAAACGGCCAGAACGAAACACACCGCGAGATGCAAAGTTGCTGCAGAAATATTACTCAACCCTCCAAATAATTCCTCCATCTCTGATATCCTGCACGACTACGCCAAAATTGTCACGAAATATTACACGGAGGCACCCCGAGGTTAATTTAAGGGACAACAGAGTCCACAACAACTTTTATTAAACCAGTGAGAAACAGGGTTTTAGCACTCCACAAGTGACTTAAATACAGGTTCGGATATCAGTTGAGGAAATAATTTGAAGGGGCAGCAACTAATACAACAGGCGGTCCACAGTGTGCATGCACGTGGCTGCACCAAAACAATGCCGGAGCCAGCCCTGGGTCCCGGAGCACACACTTGCCGAACACGGTGCAGGATTATTTTTTAAAAGAGATACGCGCACTCGTAGTGAGTACGGGAAGAGTACACTCGCGATTCCGCGAGGGTAAATTTATAATATACTCGCAATTGTGCGAGGGGCTCTCAGCGGCCACTCGCGCTTGTGCGAGGATTTAAAGTACACGTGCAAATGTGCACGGAAAATATATGTGCAAATGTGCACGAAAAGTATAAATGTACTCGCAATCCTGCGAGAAGTTTTACTTACACACGTGGCGGCAAGGCAAGCGGAGTCTCCATCCCGGGGAGCTGGGGGGGGGCCCGTGGCTCCCGGCGGCAGTGGCCAAGCTCGTGCTCCGAGGGACCCGCACAATGGGCCGAGTCGCCGACGAGTGTCCCGTTTTTATAGGCTGATCAGATTATGACTTGGAGGCACTCTAGAAGCTTCTCTGCACCCCCACACTGGAGTGGGATGCCCCTGAAGCCTCAAAACATCCCCCACACTGGCCGCAGGCACCCAGCGGCTCAGTGGCGCCTCGGCACTCCCTTCTCCTAATGGGCCTGGGTGGTGTGCTCTGGGCCACACAAAAGAAGCTGTTAGCCTCAAGTAGCGGAGAAAGAGGAAGACGTGCCTACTCCAAACTGGGAGAAAGAGGGGGGTTGCATTCCACTACAGTATGAACTGTGGGAGATGAAACATTGGCCTTTCCCTGTGCTTGCAGTGCCAGATCTCTGTCTATCACTAAGTGTATTTAATCCCCTGGACATCCAGGAGTTTCCACCTGTCCTTATCCAGCTCACCACGTCTGAACTCATCTCTTCAGAAGCCTGTCTGGACATTTGCACTTTCCATTGCTCCCTAGAGGTTCTTCACCTCTCACTCTTTGCTTATTCAGAGCCTCTCAGCTCTCACTCTGCTTTGAGCTTCAGGCACGTAGAGTCTTTCAGCAGTTGCTCTCGTACTCCCTACAGGCAACTCTTGAGTTATGGCAGTGGACCTCGCTGGAAATTACTTAACCACAGAACTGAGAAACACCATTAATTTCTATTGTGTTTTCTTTTTTTTTTTTTTTTCTCCTTTTTTTGTTTCCTCTCATTAAAAATTCCCCGGTGCCTGTTTACATCCAGTTCTCTAAGGAAACATGAAGCAATTCCTGCAAAGAAGCTGTAACAATCAGTGCAAACTTCAGTGCAGAATCTGATGTAAAGAAATGTGCTGTAAATCGCAGGGGGTCAATGAGCAGAACAGGGAGTTTGGGGAGCTGATTATAGATTTCCTGCTAACAATTTGAGTAGAGAAACATTCTTCACAGGAACTACTCTGTTTATTTGACACCTTTTAGGTCTCCTCCTCTACCTCTTTCATATTTTTTTTTCTCGTTCTTCCCCCTATTCTGTCTTCCAAAACCTTCCCAAGGGAAAAATTCCTTGAATCACAGAGTCACTCCTGTTTGAACATCATCTTGTCTCACTGTCCTGCTCAGGACAGGGTGAACCAAGTGAGGTTGTCCAAGGCCTCTGCCCAGCTTTGCACCATCCACAAAGGAGCTGAAGGTTCACTGCATCACATCATTCAGGGGGAGAATAATGACGTTCAACAGTGTTGGCCCAAGTGCTGGTCCCTGAGGGATTCCACCGGTAACTGGCTGCAAGAAGACTTGTCCCATTCCCTTCCCAGGGAAGGAGATAGACTGACCAGCCTGTAATTCTCACAGTTCTCATTCTTGCCCTTCTTGAAGACAGGTTTGACAACTACCTCTTTCAAAGACCTCAGAACGTCCCTGATTGCTTTGGCACATTTGAGACCACAATCCAGAATCACGGGTAAGGATGATGTAGCAGACAGGAGCATGTGAGATTGATCTGCCCGGGGCCAGTGGGGTTTGTTCCTGGAGTCACATACAGAAATGTCAGGGTCTGTCAGGCATCCACATCTGAACTGTCCTCATGGACTCCTTCAGCATGCAGGGATGTTCAGAGACAGAGTCTGTCCCTTTTACACAGAGGCAGGAGTCACAGTGTCCCTCTGGCCTCCTGTTGCCCATCCCAAAGGATGGGAGGCACCTCAGCCCTGTTGTGTGTCACCTGCTCTGCACTCATCTGAGATGTCCCACATCATGAGGAATGGACACAGGGGTCACAGTTCAAGGAAGAAGATCCCAGTGGATGATTTCCCATGGGATGTTACTCCCAATGTGAAGTGACCTCAAGACACTGTCTGTCCCACAGGTCTTCATGGAATCCCAAGGAACAGCTGATGGCGTTTGTGCTCACTTGGTTAGTAGATCGAGAGAGGTCCTCCTTCCCCTCTACTCTGCCCTGGTGAGACCCCATCTGGAATATTGTGTCCAGTTCTGGGCCCCTCAGTTCAAGAAGGACAGGGAACTGCTGGAGAGGGTCCAGCGTAGGGCAACAAAGATGATTAAGGGAGTGGAGCATCTCCCTTATGAAGAAAGGCTGAGGGAGCTGGGTCTCTTTAGTTTGGAGAAGAGGAGACTGAGGGGGGACCTTATTAATGTTTATAAATATATAAAGGGTGAGTGCCATGAGGATGGAGCCAGGCTCTTCTCGGCGGCAAACAATGATAGGACAAGGGGTAAGGGGATCAAGCTTGAACACAAGAGGTTCCACTTAAATTTGAGAAAAAACTTCTTCTCAGTAAGGGTGACAGAGCACTGGAGCAGGCTGCCCAGGGAGGCTGTGGAGCCTCCTTCTCTGCAGACATTCCAACCCGCCTGGACATGTTCCTGTGCGACCTCACCTGGGCGTTCCTGCTCCAGCAGGGGGATTGGACTAGATGGTCTTCTGAGGTCCCTTCCAATCCCAAACATACTGTGATACTGTGATGGAGGGAAGAACAACCTCTGTGAGCTGGGTAGAGGCCAGTGCTGGAAATGGTGGTTATGAGGGGCCACTCCATGACAACTGTCCTTGGGCAGCTTCCCTGTGTTGTCCAGTGCACACGGGCACAGACCAGCCCCTGCTCTGCTGGTTCTGCAGGTCTGTGGCAGGAGGCCTGGCTGTGAGAGGACACTGCTGAATGCCCCAAACCTGCAGGCCTACAGCTTTCAGCTTTTTCAATCTGTCAGACACTGTAGTGGGAATGTTCTTGAGAGAAACTTTATAAGAAGACCTAAACCTTCAGGCCCTGCCCTGACAAGATCACCTTTCTATCTGGAAAGGCTGTTGTGAGGCCAGCTCTGTCACAGCAGTGCCCATTGCCTGTCCCTGCCTGCGCTCACAGGACTGACACACAGCAGGACGGTGACCAAGGTGCCCGAGCACTCAGGCCTTGCACCAACACAAAGGATGAGAAGGAGAGTGTGGGAGTGGAACCAGAGCAGCTCTGGAAGAACAATCGCTGGTGCTCCCTGGCAGGGCTCCATGCTGGACTCTTTTCCCGTCCTCCCATGCACAGGAACTGCAGCTCCATACAGGCCTTGGGGGAATAATATCAGTGAAAAAAAAGTCACTGCAGAGCCCTTTATTTTGTTTAAATAAACAGAGAGAATAGCTGCATATTTATACAGCCAGTGGGTTTGAAAAGAAAAGCAGACAATGAATTAGAAAGAGGATGACAAAAATATCATGATTTATTAAAAAATAAATACCACCAACATACACACAGAATCTGGGCCTCTAATGAGTTACATTAAAGCTGTTATTTGTTAAAGAGCGGATGACGGACACTTTATTATTTTTGAAATGCCTCCAGCTACTAGTTTCCTCAGGGCATACTTGACCTCCTTGTTCCTCATGCTGTAGATGAGTGGGTTCAATGTTGGAGGTATCAATGAGTATATAACAGACACCACCAGGTCCAAGGATGGGAAGGAGATGGAGGGGGGCTTCAGGGAGGAAAAAAAGAGGTGTTGGTAAACAGAGTAACCACGGCCAGGTGAGGGAGGCAGGTGGAAAAGGCTTTGTGCTGTCCCTGCTCAGAAGGGATCCTCAGCACAGCCCTGAAGATCTGCACATAGGACAGCACAATGAAAATAAAACACATAAAAAATAAACAGCCACTGACCAAAATAAGCCCAGCTTCCCTTAGGTAGGCGCCTGAGCAGGAGAGCTTGATGATGTGGGGGATTTCACAGAAGAACTGGCCCAGGGCATTGCCCTTGCACAGGGGCAGTGAAAATGTATTGGCCGTGTGCAGCAGAGCATTGAGAAACCCAGTGGCCCAGGCAGCTGCTGCCATGTGGACACAAGCTCTGCTGCCCAGGAGGGTCCCGTAGTGCAGGGGTTTGCAGATGGCAACGTAGCGGTCGTAGGACATGATGGTCAGAAGACAATACTCTGTTGACATTGCAAAGATAGAGAAAGACCTGGATAACACACCCTGCATAGGAAATGGCCCTGGTGTTCCAGAGGGAATTGGCCATGGACCTGGGGACAATGGTGGAGATGCAGCCCAGGTCGAGGAGGGCGAGGTTGAGCAGGAAGAAGTACATGGGGGTGTGGAGGTGCTGGTCCCAGGCTATGGTGGTGATGATGAGGCCGTTGCCCAGGAGGGCAGCCAGGTAGATGCCCAGGAAGAGCCAGAAGTGCAAGAGCTGCAGCTCCCGTGTGTCTGTGAACGGCAGGAGGAGGAACTGGGTGATGGAGCTGCTGTTGGATATTTGCTGATTTTGGCTATGGGGGCTGTCACAGAAGAAAAAGACAGTGAGAATTTTTGGGAGATGTCTCTGAGCAATGTCTAAGCCATTTCTCATACACCCTCCCCCTGCTCCACACCCCCTTGTCCCTTTCCTCAGCTCGGTGTCTGAGCCCTGGGCGGTGCTGGCTGGAGGTGCCGTGAGGAGCAGAGACTGTTCCCTCTGGCTGCTGAGGAGTCAGCCCTGCTGTGCTGCAGTGGGGCCATGGAAACGGGGGCAGGTGACAGTCCTGGGGTTCAGCTCTTGGTCCAGAAATACCTGTCAGCATCTGCACTCCCAGGGATAAGGAAATGAGATGGCAGAAGGCAGTTTGAGAGGTTTGGGGTTTTTTACAGCTCCTTCTTCCCTCTCACCCTGGGGAACTTTCTTGGATGTCAGAAACCATCAGCATTTCTGCTGCACTCAGGGAGAACAGAGCGAGTCCTGCAAGGCAAGAGGGTGCCTGTGGGTCAGTGCAGAGTGAGGGCAGCTGGTCTGTCCCTCTGTCTTGCTCCAGCTGCCCTGGGCTGGCTCCTTTCTGAGATGGGGGCTGATCACACTCCCATGTTACCCTGAAAAGCCACCAGACACTGCTGAGAGCAGAGGGATCCGCCTCAGACCACTACACATCTCACTGTTTTCTAAGGTCTCAGCAGCCCACATTTAGCCCAGGGCAGAAGTAGCTCATTTCACAAACCAAACAGAATTTTGACTGTCGCACCATTTCTGTGCTTCTCCTTGAGACATTCAGATAACACAAAGATGCTATAGGTTGGGTTTGCATCCCGGAGGGGAGCTCACAGTTGGGAAGGAAACCTCATGCAGATAGCCAAGTGTGCTAATGATGGCATTTCATTCAGGGAAATTCAACCCCACAGACTTCATTGCCCACACCCCACAGGTCAGAGCAAAGCTGGGACACATGTTCCCATGGACACACCTGCAGGAAAGGACCCACAAGATCAGGCTGTGACTCTGCAGCTGAAACTGCCATCCCCAGAGAGCCTGACAGCAAGAACAAGATCCCAACAGCAGTGACCCAGAGCAGGGGAGCAAGAAGGAAAATGCGGTGAGGGTGGGTGTGAGAGAGGCCAGGGCAGAGGCAGCCGGGCACTCAGACAGCGTCACCCTTCCCCAGCTGTGCAGCCACCTCCCAGACACCAACACTGCCAGGCAGCTGCTCTCAGCCCCTGTGCTCTGCAGAGGAACTGGAGCTCTGGCTGCACAGGAGCTGCTTCATGCCTTGGAGCCCCCGGCCCTGAGGGCAGAGGCTTTTCTGGGTGGGAGAGGAGGCCGGGGGGCTGCTCGCAGGAGGGATCTGCACTGCAGGGGATCAGTCAGAGATTTCTACATCCTCCCTCCCTCAAGAGCTCTGGTTTTTGTCCTCCTTCCCAGATCATGTCCCTGCTGCCAGGAGATTTTCCTCCTGGGAGGTGTTTCCCTGTCCCATGTCTTTTCCCTGTCAGTGCTCACAGACCCCATCCCAAACTCTGTGCCCTCACCCTGGCCCTACAAACACCTGCCTGTTTGCAGGGCACTGCCTGGGAGCATCTTCCTGTTTGCAGGTTGAAAACAAAGACAGGTGGGTGATCCTGCTGAGTCCAGCAAAGGCGATGCTGCATCTGTCCATGGGCAGAGGAGTGGATGAAGGCTCATCACGAGGCTCCTATCAGACCTACTGACTGCTTGAAGTTACAACTGAGTGGTCTCCATGACTTGTTCAAGTATGAGAGCTCCTTTTCCATTTCTCCTCTCAAATTCCCCAAGAGAAACAAATTGAAAATAAGGACTTGGGAAAGCTCCTTAGCTTTACTGTAATCCCTTCCTTTACCTTCTCCTTGAAAAAGCCCATTAGAAATGTCCCTCTGAAGGTGCAGCAGAGAAACTCACCTTGATATAGCATGTTTTCTCTACACTGGAGAAACTGCAACGTTCCTCCTGACAGATGCCACAGCTTGTGGCATGTTCCAGCTTTAGCATCTTTCCAGGAACTGCAGCTGAATTGGGCTATAGCCAGAGACTTACTCTTTTCAGGGCTGTGAAGATTTCTCTCCCAGTGATCTCTCAGCATCCTCCACCCCATGTTGTCTTTAACCTCTCTGTGCCTGGCTCCTGTGCCCTTGGTGCTGCAGGCAGAGCCCTCAGCCCTGCTGCGTGTGCAGAGGAGCTGCTCCTGGGCAGAGCTGTCTCTCTGCAGTGCTGCCGCTGCCATGAGCTCCCTGTGTCCCAGGAGCCCAGCCCAGCTCAGCAGCACAGGAGCAGCCCATGATGTCCCTTTCTCTGTCCCCTCTGGGCTCCCTCCAGGTGTCCCTGGGGCACCTGCTCTGAAACAGGCTCAAGTCATCACTGATGTTCCCTCCTTATGCTGGGCAGAAACACTTATTTCCAGCAGTGTATTTTGCCTCTCAGAGGCAAAGTTACCTCTAATTATTATTTTTTTTTTTTTTTTTTTTTTTTTGGTCTTATTATCAGTCAGGACACCCAGAAAGTGACAGGGAGGGATCTTCGTTACCAGTGCAGAAGGAAGGGATTCAGCTGAGTCGGTGGAGGCTTTTCCTCCTGCATTTCTATTCCCAGCACTTGAAGGACACTCAGCTCTCTGCCATCCCTGCCACACACCTACAGGAGGTGGGATTCCTCTTGCCTTTGTTTAGGAGCTCACAAAATAGACCCACAAAATAAGCATGTCAGCCTCTTTTCTCCACTCCTGTGCTAATTAAGGACAACAGAGGCAGGAGTGAGATGTTCAGCTGCAAATAACTGGTGACATTTGTGTTTCCAGAGGTGGTACCAGATACATTGCAGGTAACTGAAAGGTCTAATGCAGAAGTTCATAGAGACAGGGTGACATCTTAGGGATCATACATGAGCCTGGTGGGAAAGTCCTTTGGCCAAGTGAAATGACAGCTCATGTCCAAATAAAGGCCAAAAGGCCCTTTTCCTACTCACTATTGTTATGGCAGTTTATGTTGGTATTCATAGAAATGGTTGCAGCCCTGTACCATAGGGACAACTCGTTCTCTCTCGTGTCCATCAGCTGAAGTTACAAGCTCTTCAGTGACTACATTGGCAGTTGTCCCATGGTCATCCCCGCATTGCCTGACAGAACACAGGGTAGGTGTTCCATTTCATGTTCCAATTCAGGCCCACATGAGATGCCAAGGCTGACATGGACCACACAGGACCTACAGGAAATCCATTCCCATTCAGGGCAGGTGCATCACAGCTGCCCCAGACAGCATTGCAGAATGTGATTTATTGCCTGTGTACCGTTGACTGATACAATCAGTCCAAGTTATCAGTCATCAGACGTCATCAGAAAAGCAAGGTTGGTCTCTTCTCTACCCAACAGCTGCAGGCATTGCATGGACAAGCAGCACATCACACAGGGATCTTCACTCAGTCTCTTGATGATACAATCAACGAAAAGGCCAAATACTTTCACAATATGCCTGGATACATCTTGTTTTCAAGGACAGCGTCCTCCAGGCACAGCAATGGTTCACATCAAAACACAATTAAAACTCCAAAAGGAACTGAAGGTCATCAAGATAAGCTGTTGCTATTTCAGAAACAGCTAAAGAAGAATCCTAAATACTGTGAGACTACTACTGAATTTAGTAAGACAGGGTGTAGGTAGACCTGAGATGTCTCCATGTCTTTGCATCAGTTGTCACCAGCAAAGTCTTACAGGCCTTTGTGCTTTCAGGCAGGACTCTGGAGGGCAACAACTGTGATGGATGGGATTCAAGCCAGGGGTTTCATGAGCAAACTGCAGCGTTACCAGCCCTTGGGACCAGAGGGTTTGCATCCAAGAGTGCTGGGAGAGTGCTTTTCCCCAGTTGATGCTGGTCTGGTATGAACCCAGAAAGAAATGCACTCAGACTCTGAGGTATTGTTTAAAATGCTGTTCATTAGGTCTGGGTCTATGAGAAGGGTATCACAGAGGCAATCTGTGTCCCTCTGGGTGGTGGAAACCCAGGTGGTGTAGCACTGAACAAGCTTCCAAACATCCACTGCCAGGAGGTGCCCCATGTCTTGTCAAAGCACTGTGACATTTTTGGATTATACAAAGTGAGATGGGGCAGCTTGCTGAGCTGTGGTGTTTCAGCTGAAGGATACAGGGTCTGCTGGAGAGAGTCTCAGGGAGGGTGAGGGCAGAGGGATCCCCCTGTGTGAAGGATCAGCTCAGATATATGGAGCTCCTCAATGACATGGGCAAGAGGTTGAGTTATCTATCTTGTGTGAGTGAGGATGACAGAGAAGTTGGTAAGGATGACACTGTTTTGGCAGTGAGCAGTTTGAAAATGTGATAGAAGAATTCCCCCATGGATACCGATGCAGAGTGTCTCCTGAAGAGGTGTGGACAGACAGGAAAAGCAGATTCAACTCCAGCAGATCCCACCACAGATGACCTGTGTCCATCAGTGCCAGCCCCTCTCCTCAGACCAGAACAAGAGTCCTGCTCCAGCAACAGAGCAGCCTGACCCAAATGAGTGTCTGCAGAAAGAGGTTTCTCTTCCTCCTGGATTCCTCCTGCAGGCACAGAAATGCTCCCTTGCTCTTCTCCAGGGACATCCCTTTCCCCAGCTGAGGGTGTCCACCTGCCCTGGCCGGCTGGTCCTGGTTCCCTCCCTGTGCTCCCCACAGGGCCCTGAGCTGGCGATGCTGCTCTGCAGAGCGAGGGGCTGTGGTGCCCTGGGGCCATGGGTGACTCTGCTCTGGCCACGCTGGTTGGGCTGGGAAACAGACCCAGCTGGATGAGGATCACTGCTGCTGAGCCCTTTCCATCTTCCCAGCTGGCTCAGGAGCCGAGGACAAGGCTGGGCAGGACCATGGGGTGTCTCTCATGGCACAAAGGGCAGGGGAGGGCTGAACCAAGATGGTGTCCTGAAACATTCTCCAGTCTGACATCTTTTGGCATCCTGGCTCCTCACAGCCTGTCCTGGCATTGAAGGGCCTTTGTTCCCCTGTGCCCTCCTCAGGTTCACCTCTTCCTCTGGGACACCTTGCATGATCACTCCTTTCACCAGGACTGTTTTGTTTAACCCAGCAGGCAGCTGAACATCACACACAGCCCTTCTCTTACTCCCTCCAGCCCAGTGGGATGGGAGAGGGAATCAGGAAAGAAATAAACATCTTGGGTTAAGATGAAGACAGTTTAATGAGACAGAAAGGCAAAACAATAACAATAGGAACAATAGCAACAATGGAAACAATAGCAACAATGGAAAGAGCAGCTACAACGGAAACAGCAGCTACAACGGAAACAGCAGCTACAATAGCTAAAATAAATATAGTAATGATAATAAGTAAAATAATTATAGTAATAGTAATTATAATAATAATGATGGCAGTACTAATAGTAGTAATTGCAAAAATAATAACAAAAATTGCAAAAAATAATAACAGGAGATATAAACCAAGTCACGCACAATGCAATTGCTCACCACCCACTGAGTGACACCCAGCCAGATCCCAAACAGCGGTCCCCCAGATAACTTTTCTCTAGTTTACATACCAAGCATGACATCATATGGTGTGGAATATCCCTTTGGCCACTTGGGCCAGCTGTCCTGCCTGTGCCCCTCCCAGCTTCTTGTGCATCTCCAGCCCCCTTGCTGAAAAGTCCTTGGTTTGGGATAAACATGGCTTAGCAACAACCAAAACATCCCTGTGCTATCAACATTCTTCTCAGATTAAATCCAACACACTGCACTCTACCAGCTACTAGGAAGAAAATTAACTCTCTCCCAGCTGAAACCAGGACAGTGCCCCCCCTTATTCTGTACCATCTGTGTTGTGCCCGGGTCCCACACTCTCCAATACATTCCAGGTAATCAACAGCACTTTCCTATCTCTGGATATACGCACAGATCTCATTCCTCAGTCTACAGGCCGCACCTCTAAAATGTCCAATGAGTTCATGTCGTCCATGGCTTTGGGCTCCAGGGGTCATAAGAGTCTTTCAGGACAGGAGAGATGGTCTTTGCTGTTGGACTGTTGTGTCCTGTGTCCAGAGCTCATAGCTGGTGTCAGAGCTGGTGTATCTGTCACAGCCAGGGACAGTGTGTGAGTCTGGGTGGGCAGCGAGTGGCACCTCAGGGAGATGCTCTGACAGTGCCTGGAAGCTCCACTCCTCTCCAGGATGCATCTGCCACTGCTGGTGGGACAGCGCCAGGCAGATCAGTCACAGACGTGTCCCTGTCTTTTTGGATGTGTGCGACCAAGAAGGGAGCTCTTCATCCAGGCCTTGGAACCTGACAAATCCCCCTGGGACCCTGAGCTAAACCCCGACCCTAACCACTTCCACTGACACCACTCCCTAAGCACTAACCCTAACACTTATCCATCCCTTACCCTAACCCTAATCCTAACCCCTGCACTTAAAACTTACCCTACACCTATCATTCACCTAAAACTAACCATAACATTAACCCAACCACCACCCTAACCCTACCTCTTGCCCAAAATCTAACCTAAACCAAACCTCCCCTAATCCTAAAACTAATCCTAACCCTAGCCTTACCCAAACTCTTACCTCAAATATCACCCTAATGTGACCTCTAACCCTAACCCATAACCATAGCCTAACCCTAAAACTAACCCTAACCCACCATACTAACACCAGCCTTAAACCAAACACTAAACCAAGCCCTAACCCTAAATCCTAACCTGCAACTCTTACGACTGACTCTAACCCTAAACTAACCCTAATTCAAACCCTAACCCATTAACCTAACCCTAAAGCTATCCCAACCCCCAACGCCTAAACCTAACCCCTTACACTAATCCTAACAACTTATACCTACACTACCCCCTAACCACTAACCAGAATTGCAACCCTTAATGCCAGCCCCAACCTCCATCTCCAATATAAATCTAAAACCTAACTCTGGCCATTCCACTAACACTACTGCCTAACACTAACCCTAACCCTAATGCTAACCCCATCCCTAACTCTAACTAAAGCTAAAGCTAAAATGTAATCCTAACTCTAACCCAAAACATAAAACTAACCCCTAATGCTAACTCCAACCCTACATTCTAACCCTCTTCTAAACCTAATCTAACTCTAATACTTACCCATAAGCCTAACTCTAACCTAGTCCTACCCTTCAACCCTAATATTAAAACATAACCCTAACTGCTTACACTAACACTATTCCCTAACTCTGAAACCTAATCCTTAGCCCTAAGACTAACTATATCCTAACACTAATCTAATCCTAATGTACCTCTAACCCTAACCTATAACCCTAGCCTAACCCTAGAAGTAACCCTAACCATCATACTAACACCAGCCTTAAACCAAAACACTAACCTAAACCAAGCCCTAAACCTAAATCCTAACCTTGCAACTCTTACGACTGACTCTAACGCCTAAACTAACCCTAATTCAAACCCTAACCCATTTATCCTAACCCTAAGCTATCCCGACCCCTAACCCCTAAACCTAACCCCCTTACACTAATCCTAATGACTTACACTAACACTACCCCCTAACCACTAACCAGAATTGCAACCTGTAATGCCAACCCCAACCTCCATCTCTAATATAAATCTAAAACCTAACTCTGAGCATTCCACTATCACTACTGCCTAACACTAACCCTAACGCTAACCCCATCCCTAACTCTAACCTAAATCTAAAGCTAAAACGTAATCCTAACTCTAACCCAAACATAAAACTAACTGCTAACGCTAACTCCAACCCTACATTGTAACCCTCTTCTAAACCTAATCTAACTCTAATACTTACCCATAATCCTAACTCTAACCCTAACCCTAGTCCTACCCTTCCACCCTAATATTAAAACCTAACTCTGACTGCTTACGCTAACACTATTCCCTAACTCTGAAACCTAATGCTTAGCCCTAACTCTATCCTAACACTAATCTAATCCTAATTGTAAACCTCATCCAAACCCCTAACCATAAGTCTAACTGTAAACACCATCCCCTAACTCTAATCTAACCCTAACCCTAAATCTAATCTGAAACTTAACCCTAATTCAAACCCTGAATCCTAAAACTAACCCCTAACCTTAACCACTTTCACTGACACAACTCCCTGGCCCCTAAATCTAACCCTAACTGTAAATCTAAAACTAACCACTAACCTTAACTCTAACCTGAACACTAACCATACCCAAATGTAAATCCAAACCCTAACCCGAAATCTAACCCTAGTACCTAAACCTACTCCTAACCACTTCCACTACTCTGTATCCCCAACCCGTAACACTAACCCAACACTTACCAAAAGCCTAGTCCTTATCCTAAACCCTAACCCTGAATCTAATCTGAACCCCAAACCCCTGTCCCGAAACCTAACTCTACCCCCAATCCCAAACCCTAACTGCAACCCTAACCCATCATTCTAACCTTAACCCTATCCCCACTCCTAACCCTACCCCCTTACGGTAATCCTAACCACTGATAATAACGCTACTCCCTAACCCCTAACCCCAAAATAAACCCCTACCACCAACCCTAACACTAACCTAAAACTAATCTAACTGTAACCCCAAGCCCTTACCCCAATTCCAACCCTAACCCTAACTCCTAACCCTAAGCCTAACCCTAACCTAACCCTAAGCCTAACCCTAACCTGAAAACTAACCCCCATCCCTAACTCAAATGCCTAACCACAAGCACTAACCATAGGCCCTTACCTCTAATCCTGACCCTGACTCTAACTCTATTCCCTAACCCTAATCTAAACCTAACCCTAAACCTTATCCAACACTAACCCTTATCTAAATGATAACTCTAGTGCTAACCCTAACTCTAAATGCAATCCTAACTCTTAAACCTAACTTAACCCTTAAACTAAGCCCTAACTTTTACCCTAACACTAACCTTAACTGTAATTCCTAACCCTAACTCCAAGTCTAACCCTAAACATCTAACGCTAACTCTACCCCTAACCAAAACCGTAACACCAGACTCTAACTCTAACCCTTCCCCCAACTGGTAATGCCAACTCTAACCCTAACCATCATCTAACCCTAGCTGAAACCCTAACCCTAAGTCATAACTGCTGACCCTAACACTATCCTTAGCTATAATACTAACTCATCTCCCTAATCACTAACCCTTCCCCTAACCCATAAAACTAACCCCTAACCATAACCACATATATGAACATCCATTGATAAACCTCCACCCTGATCCTAACCTCTAAGCCATAACTCTAACCCTAACCTAATCTCTACCCCCATCCCCAAACCCTAACCCTATTCACAACCTAATCCTAACTGTAAGCCTACCCCCTAACACCTATCCCTAAAAAAATCTAACCATAATGCTTAACCCATACCCTCACTCTAATCCTAAATCAAAGCCTGAGTCTAAGCCTAAACTCAAACCCTAACCTTACCTCTAACTTTAATCATAAACCTAAATCTAAATCTAAACTTAACCCTAACCCTACCCCTGTCCCTAACCCATAAACCTAACCACTTCAACTACACCCTAACCGCGAAACCTAACACTATTCCAACCCTTACCCTAACCTTAATCCTAACCCCTACCACTAATTCTAACCATAAATCTAAAACTGAGCCCTAACCCTGACTCTAACAGTAACCCTAAACTCTAACCCCAATACTAAACGCTAAGCCTAACCTAACACTATCACTAACCTAACCTTAATGTTAAGCCGTAACTAACCTAACCTAACCCTAACCCTAATTCTAACCTGAAATCTACACCTAACCCCTAAATTCACCTCTAACCCAAACCTTAAACCTAAACATAACCCTAATCTAATCCTAGTCCCATTCATATCCCTAGCCCATGAACCCAGCCACCAACCGTAAGCACTTAGACTAAAATTAACACTAACCCAACCCCAATACCTAACCCTAACCATTAACTCAACCTCTAAGCCTAACCCTAAACCCAAACCTAAACCTATCTCTAATCCAATGCTAAATCCTAACCCATCATTATAACTATAACCCTAAACCACTATCCCAAAAATAACATTAACACTACCTCTAACCCTAACCCAGTGTCCTAGCCCTAACCCTTCAATATAAATCTAAAACCTAAAACTGACCATTCAAATAACAAAACTCCCTAAGCTGTAACCCTAACACTTATCCATCCCTTACCCTAACCATAATCCTAACCCCTAAACCTAAAACTTACCCTACACCTGTCATTCACCTAACCATAACATTCACCCAAACACCACCCTAACCCTACCTCTTGCACAAAATCTAACCTAAACCAAACCCCCTCAACCCGAAAACTAACCCTAGTATAACCCAAAACCTAAACCTAACCCTAAACCTAAGCCTATCCCTACCCCAACCTGAAATAACATTAACACTACCTCTAACCCTAACCCAGTGTCCTAGCCCTAACCCTTCAATATAAATCTAAAACCTAAACCTGACCATCCAAATAACAAAACTCCTAACCCCAACATCTAACTCTAATCCAACCCTTACCCCAGCCCTAATCCTAATCCCTATCTTTAACTCAAATCTTAACTCTAAGTCTAAAATCTAAGCCTAATTCTAACCCTAAATCTAATCAAAATTATAATGGTAGCCCCTAAGCTGACCTCTAACCCTTACCCCTAACCCTAACCCCTAACCCTAATTCTAACTCTAACCCCTACCACTCACCCCTAACCTAAACCTAACTATAACTGTAATACTTACAAATAGTGCTAACCTTAACCATATTCCTACCCTTTCCCCCGAAACATGAAGTCTAACTGCTTATACTAACACTATTCCCTAACCCCTAACCTTAATCCTTACCTCTAACACTAACCCTAATACTAACCTTTACCACTAACCACATCCCTACGCATAAACACTAAACCTAATCAAACCCTAATAATAACCCTAACACTACCCCTAACACCCATCCCTAAATCTAAACCTCTAATGTTAGTCCAATCACTTACTGTAATCCTAAAGCAAAGGCTAAATCTAAGACCAACCTCTAACCCTAACTCTAAAACTAATTCAATGCCCTAACCCTGATTCTAACCCCGAACCTTAATCTAACCCTACCCCTAAATCTAACCCCAAAACTTAACTCTACCCCTAAAACAACTCCGGAACCCCTAACATTAACCCTAATCCAACCATTACGCTAAACCAAATCCTAAAACTTAAGCCTAAATGTAAACCTAAATACTAATCCTAAATCTAATCCTAAAATTTAAGACAAACCCCTAACTCTAACCCTAAGACTAACATCACATAAATAAAAATCCAAACCCTAACCTAACAATACCCCCAACCCAAAATCTAACGCTAACATCAAACCCTAACTCTAACCTTTCTCCCTACTTGGTAATGCTACCCAATAACTGACTCTAATCTAACCCTAAAAGGAACTATAACCCTAAACCTAAGTCCTAACCACTTATCCTAGCCATAATCTTATCCTTCAATCTAACCCTAATTCTTCTCCCTAATACCTAAGCCTAACACCAACCCCCTAAAGCTGACTCTAAAGCTCAGCCCTAAACCTTAACCCTAACCCTAGCCAGTAACCGTCATTCTAAACCTCACCCTTACTCGAGCAATAGCCCCTAAACCCTGAAACTAACCCTACCTAACCCTAACCAGTTCCACTAACCGTAACACTACTCCCTAACACAAACCCAACACTTATGATAACCCTAATGCTGACCCCTAACACTAACTATAACCTTAATGGTAAGCCTAAACCCTAATACTAACTCTAACCCTAACTTGAAACCTAGTCCTAACACTAAACCTAAACCCTAACCTTAACCTAACCATAACCCTATCACTAACCTAACTTTAACCATAACCCTTCAACCAACCAAACCCAACACTAACCCTAACATGAAATCTAACCCTAATCCGACCTCTAAACAGAATCCTAAACCTAACTCTAACCCTAACTCTAGCCTCACCCCTAAACCTAATCTCCTATGCTAATCTTAACCATTTACAATAACATTACTCCCTAACCATGAACCTGAAACCATATCTCCAACAGAATTCTAAAACCTAACCCTAACCACCTTTTCTAGCACTACTGCCTAACCCCTAAACTTTAAACTAATCTAACCCTTGTCCTAATCCTATTTCCTGTCCCTAACTCTAACCCCAACCCCTAACTCTTACCCCAAGCCCCAACTCCTACACCTAAGATACTCCTAACTGATGCTACTCCCTCAACCCTAAGCCTAACCCTAAATTCTACCCAACTATCTTCACCCTAATGGAACGCTAATGCAAACCCCTAACCCTAACTCTGACTCCAACTCTAAACCTAATGCTTAGCATTCTTACTGTAATCACAAATCTAAGCCTCAACCTAAAACCAAACTCTACCCCTAACCCAAACCCAAAAGCCCTAACCTTAATTCCAACCCTTATCCTAATCAAACCCTGACCCTACCCCTAACTCTAACCCTAACCCTGACTCTAAACATAACCCTAACCCTAGCCCCACCTCCTAAAACTAATCCCTAACCCTAACCACTTCCACTGACACTACTCTCGAACTCTAATCAAATCCTACCCCTAATACTTGAACACCTAACCCAAACCCCAATGCAAACACATACCTGAACCTCAAACCCTACCTCTCAGACTAACCCCTAGCTCGTAACTCTAGCACTAACCATAACTCTTAACCCTAAAGCCTAACTCTACATACCCCTAATCCTAAACCTCATCTAACTCACAGTAATTCTAACCCTAACTCTGACCCCTTGCCCTACGTTTAACCCTATTTCTAACCCTAAATGTAACCCTTCCCCCTAACCCTAGCTCAAATCCCTAACCCCAAAATCTAACCCCACTCCCTAATTCCTAAACCTAACCCTAACTGTAACTCCTAACACTTACCTTTACCCTAAATCTAACCCTAGACCTTAACCCTACCATGTAACCCTAACCTAAACCTCGTATAACCCAAACATAAACTCCTAACCCTAACCCTTAACGCTATACTCTAACCTCTTGCCCAAAGTTTAATCCCAACTCTAAGACTAACTCTAACCCAAAACCTGACCCATAACCCTCACCCAAAACCCTAACCCCAAACACTAACCCTAACCATGCTCCCTAAGCCTATCCCAAACTCTAACCCTAACTCTAGCCCCTAACCCAAAACCTTATCTAACACTAATCCTCAACCTTATCTAAAACCTAACCCTTATCTAAATGCTAAACCTAAACCTAATCCTAACCCTAACCCTAACTCTCAATCTAACCCTAACTTAACCCTTAAATTAAGCCCTAACTTTTACCCTAACTCTAACCTTTACTGTAAATCCTAACCCTAAGACTAAACCTGAAATCTAATGCTAACTCTAGCCCTGATCAAAGCCCTAACACCAAACCCTAACAATAACCCTAATCTAACCCTAAGCCTAACTATAACCATAACCCTAAATCCTAACTGCTTACTATGACCCTATCCTTAACTCTACTTCTAACTCTAACCACAAAAACAAACCCCTAACACTTATTCTAAACCTAACTCCTAAACCTTAACCCCAACCCTAGCTTGCAAGCCTAATTCTAAACCTCATACTTACTTTAACAATAACCCCTATACCTTAACACTAACCCAAATCCTAACCCTACAACTAAAATTTATTCTTTTCCCTAAGGCTAAGTCTAACCCTACCTCTAATTAGAACTCGACAACTAACCACTAACCCTAACCGCAAACCCTAATCCTAACTATAACCCTAACCCCTAAACCTACCTGTAATCTAAACCTAACCTGAAACCTTACCCAATGCTAACTCTAACTCTACACCCAAACCCCTAACCCTTATCTAAGCCCCACCATACACTTTATCTCAACCTAACACTACTCCTAATCCCTAACTGGTAACTCTAATCCTGACCCTGTGCTTTACCCAAAGCCCTATCCCTACATCTGACAAAACACTAGCCCCCTCTGACGTTAATACAAACCTAATCCTAACTCTAACCTGTAGCACTAATTCTCAACCTAACATATCCTCTAACCCTAGCCCCTAACATTGAAACCTAACCCTAAACACTAATCCTAACTCTAAACCTAACTAATACACGCTAGCCAAGAAACAATAACCAACAAATGATAACCCTAAGAAAAACTCTGATCCTGGTCCTAACCGCTAACCCCAGCTCTACCCCAAATTCCAACCTTACTCTAACCATCGCTCTAACACTAACTCTTAACCCTAACCACTATTCCAAGCACTACCAGACCCCTAATCCTAACCCCAAACCCAAAATCTAACCATTTCCCTTATCCACAAACCCTACCACTAACTACAATGGCAATTCCTCATCCCTAACCCTACCCTAATCCTAACCACTAACTCTAAACCTAAACCATAAACCTACCTCTAACCAAAACCCAACCTTAACTCTGTCCCTACCCCTAACCCTAACTACTTACCATAATACTCTTCACTAACCCCAAGTCTAACCCTAGCACCTAAAAGCAAACTGTAACTCTAATCCTAATCCTAACCCATAAACTTAACTTTAACCCTATCACTAACTCAAACCCTAAACACTAAACCTAAACCCAAGCCTTCATTCTAACCCTTACCCACAATCTGTAACCCTAATGCTAAACCTAATTCTAACCCTGAGCATCACTCTTCTGTCTCCTCCATTCTCTTTTTCTTCCTCTTGAGGGGCAGATGGGCTCTGTGTCCAGACAGGTCCTGGGGCCTGACACTTGCACCACAGGCCTGATCTTTTGGTGCTGACAGCTGGGTGCCTCTCTGCCACCGCTGGGACCCTTTGCCTGCCACCTCCTTCCCTGCAGCGGACACTGAGCCCTCCTGTGAGATTCTTCCTCTTCTTCCCTGGGGGCTGGAGACTTGATCCTTGTCCTTCACAGCCAGAGCACAGGGGCTGCTGTCTGCTCCACGGTGCTGCTTACACTGCCTCTTTCTGGAGGAACCAGGGGTGACCTGGCTGGGCTCCTTCTCGCTGCTGCAGGGAGGAAGGTGGTGTGAAGTGTGGGCAGTGGAACAGGTGGTCATGGGGAGGCTGGGAGCCAAAGGGCTGAGCTGAGGATGAAGCTGAAGGTCGGCTTTTCATGATTTGGCCAACAGAGAGCAGATGAGGACAGCCTGCAGAACAGGAAAAGAGGCTGACATGATCTGAAGGCCAGGTCAGGAGCAGGAGCCCCCCTCTTCCTCCACACTCCACAGTGCACAAGCACAGCACCCAACTGCTACTATCTTAGCCAATCCAAGAGAACAGGAGAGGTGGCTGCTGAAATCACTCCCCGGGCCACCTGCCATGTCAGACAGTTGCCTCGTGAACTACTGGCCTTGCTGCCGTGCAGGAGCCTGGGAGCGACTGGCACCACTTACCTCGACTTGCCAAAAGGCCAAGGAGTTGGGGTGGGTGGTGTCCATGGGGTAGCTGTGGTTGGCAAATTGTGAATGAGGTGGTGTGCAATGGTCACTTCTGCTCGCCTTCCACAGGATGCTGTGCTGCACTTATTGACATGAAAAAAAAAACAACAAACTTGGTGATCTAAAGAAAAGAGGTTTCCATGAGCCAAGAGAAGAAAATAAGAAGGTGAGCCCAGAGTAAAAGGAAGGGTAAAGACACAGAAGGGGAGAGGAAAGTGGGGGGTGGTCAACAAATCAGAAGTGTTTTCTCTTAGAAGCAGAAACGAAAAAAGGAAGGAAGGACATTTAAACAACAGAAATGCCAGCGCACTGTCCTGAGCCCTGGTTGCACAGCGGTGCCCAGAGGGCCGGTCCCAGCCCCTGCACGGGGAGGAGGAGACTCTGCAGCCTCCAGCTGGGGAGTCACCTGCTCCCATCGCCCCAGGGGACAGGACACTCAGAGAAGATTGGTGAGGCCACCCCGCTCCAGGGACTGGCACAGCCGCCCCTCTGTCCTGAGCAAGAAGACAGGAGGCGTTTCTCCAGCCTTAATCAGGGATGGGAACAACAGCGGGGACCTGGCCCTGTACCCCAAACCAGAGCAACTACTGCAGCCCTGGGGCTGAGGGGCTCTCCCTGTCTGCCTCCAGCTTAGCAAGACACCCAGCATCCGGTCTACATTCTCCCCAACACAATCTCCAGCTCAGAAGACACAAGACACCTGTCGAAGATTCCAGGCAGCAGCTCAGGCTCACTTTATGTCAGAAAGCACCAGCTTCATGGCTGGTGGTGGTGACATGGTGATGTTCAGCTCCAGAGCAGCACTGGCCAACAGGGAGGATTTCAATTTTGCCAGTTTGGAGTCTTTGGGTGCAGCCATCTTGGTGCTGGAGGTAGTAGGGAGGTCCGTGCCACAGCCTGATTCCTGAGAGGTGCAGAAGCCGCTGGTTCCACCCTGGGCCTTCTGGGACGCTTTGGGCAGATCCCTGCTGTGCCGTGCACTGGGCTGGCAGCACCGCTGCTGCAGGAGTCCCTCTGCAGGGTCTCAGCATTCTCCCCACTGCCCCTGGGCTCCTGGCTGGGGATGGGCTCCAGCAGCAGCTTGGGTGAGGTAGGTGGCTGCTTGCTCTCCCAGGAGCTCTGCCAGGACAGCTCTTCTTTGGCCCCACTTGTGCTGCTGGTGTTGCAGGAGCTCTGAACTGTTCTGGGCACAGGAGGCAGCTGCAGGAGGGCGAGCAGCTTTTTGGGCCTCCAGGCTGAATCACTGTGCCAAGGACACAGGCTGATACTGCAATCCCATCCCCTCCAAGCTCACACAGCAACTCTTAACTGAGCAGGATCCTTCCTGCAAGTCATCCTCCCTCACACCTGTCCATTGGGTGCAGTGCCTGCCTCCCTGCCAAGCTGCAGCCCACCTGCCCTCGCAGAGCAGGTGGAGGGGCAGCAGCTCCCTGCAGCTCTGGCCCAGAACAGCCTTCAGGACTCACCTGGCCTGTCACTGGTGAACACATGGGTCTGTTGGTCACAGCTTTTTGCACCTGATCAGAGACGCTGGCCCCGAGAGATAAAACAGAGCATGAGCACAGGGCCACAGACTGCACCAAACCCCTGAGCCTGACCCCAGCCAGGCACTGGCCAGCATGCCATGAGGGACGGCTGTACTGTCCCCAGTCCCATGGAGCCTCAATGGAGGAGTCGTGGCTCATGCTCAGGCAACAGGCTCTGCTCTGCCAGACAGAGGCAGAACAACAACAGAAGCTGCTTCCCTCCTGCCTGCACCCTGCCTGACACTGGCAGTCAAGCAGCCTCGAGAGCAGTAACGGTGCAGCTGCAGGAACATCCCCTGTGAGAGCAGAGCTCCCCCACCCACACCCTGCCCCACTACCTGATCTCCAGCACCAGGTCCAGGAAAGGGTCAGAGGTCTCCCAGATGCTCTTGCACGCTGAGAACTTCACTGCAAAAGCAAGAGCAGTAAGCACATCCTGGCACAACACCTGCACCCAATACCACCCCAGCACAGCACAGGCAGCTGCCGTGTTCCCCCCTCTCCAGCTTTGGGCTCTGGGATGTCGGCACCAGGATTCACAGCGTGCAATTCCACTGTGTGCTGGGACAGCAGGTGCTGGTACATAACTGCCAACATGGGTTCCTCAGCTGGTGGCAAAGAGCTGGGGGACCCCAGCCAACAGCTTTTTTCATCACTACAACACACGCCACAACCCACAGGAACCACAAGACTGACCAGCTGCACCTCTGGGTAAGTTACACACACTCAGCAGTTTTCCCAAAAGATTTTTACTGCAAGGCTCTCAGGGAAACCGCTGCCCTGAGAGTCACAGGCCCAGGTGGCCTGGGTCTGGTGATCCAACCTGGAGACAGCAGCACCAGAGCTCACACTGCCTCTCCGCAATGGCCACCCCTGTCACCCACCGCTGTGTCCTCAGGATCCAAACCCATCCCAGTGGCAGCTCCTCTCTCCCTTCCCGTCAGGAGCATCTTGCCAACATTTATCCAGAACTTGCAGTGGCCACTAACCAGGCCTGGAGCTGTCAGGAGAAAGGACTCCCTGGAGCTCACCCAGCTCTAAACTCAGCCCCAACTGCTGCTGGCTCGGCAGCCGGCACTGCGAGCAGCGCAGAGATGGAGCAGTTGGCAAAGAGCTTTGCAAGGCAGAGCCCTCTGGGGCACAGCACTGAGGCGGACCCACTTCCCCTCTGCGTGACCGAGCGTCAGCCAAGAAAGTAGCAAGCTAAATTTCACAGGAACAGAAATTAACATGTAAACGCTCATTTGTTCCAAGGTCGTACCTGCGGGATCGCCCCGAGGCTCACAGACAAACTCAAGTCAAGAAGTCAAGTAGCCACTGCCTACAGGGACGCCTGGAATCAAGGAGAAAGGAAAAGCGTTTCCATTTCACGTTGTGATCTACCTTGTCCTCAGTGACCTGCAGTGTCTGGACTGGGGTCAGGCAACAACAGGGGACCCAGACACATGCTGAAATTTCCAAAGCTGCAGAGGGGCTGCAGACCCCTTGGCTGGGACCTGGCAGCTTCCAAACTACTGTGACCAGGCCACATGCAACACCCCTCAAGGACCAGATGGACAAACATGGGGTCTCTCAGGGCCTTCTGACCAGGACACCTCTCACACACACAAAACGAAACCCACAGTAAGGTGGGAGCATGGAGCACCAGGGCAAAAAATGATCAGCCATGTTTCTTCTAGCAAAGAGCCTGCTGGCTACTGCAAGGCTCAACTATTGCAGGAAAATGTTAACAAATAATAAACCAAATATTAGCAAATGCAAAAGGCCAGTGACCAATGAAGACTAAACACTTACCCCTGGGACTGCCCCCAGGCTCAGGAGCAGGATTACACCAAGAGGCTTGATCACCATGGACTGCAGGAACCAAACAGGGAGTCAAACACGGGTGAGGAGCTTCCATGGCAGGTTGTGATCTCCTTCTTCCTCAGTCACCTGCACTGATGGGAGGGGGTGAGGTAATGACACAGGACACATACAAAGGTGTATGTTCCCACAGCTAGAAATGGAACATGGGTGACCTTTTTGCTGAGACCTAGCAGGTTTTCAGGCAAAGGAATATTCATTACTTGTCTGTGTAACATGACCAAGGCACAAAAAGCTTTTGAAAAGCCTCTGAGATTATCTTGAATACAATCACACATGAATAACCTATTAAAACGCGAGTGTTTATTCCCTCAAGCAGACGGACAGTGACAACTTACCTCTGGGACAGCCCAAGGCTCATAACCAGGATCCAGCTGAGAAGCTCTATCAACTCTGCCAATGCCATGGCCTGGAGTCAAGCACAGATCAGAGAGGTTTCCAGGCTCACAGAGCAATACTCCTGCATTTCGGGTAAAAGAGGACATAAAGAAGAGAGAAAAACAAAACACAACACAACATATTTAGGACAACAATGCCCATATATTGCAGAGAAATAGCCGTATTTGGGGAAAAAACAGGAAAAATGACAAAATATTCCAAATATTTGGGGGCAAAATTGTCCAATACAGCCAAAAATATCTGAGTATTTGGGCAAAAAGTGGCCAAAAGAGGCAAAAACATCCACATTTGGGTGCAAAACTGTCAGCAAAGGTGAAAACATCCCATATTTGGGATCACAGGGCCTCTATTAGGGGAAAAAATGGGCAAAAGCACCTGAATATATCTGGTAAAAAGAGCCAGAAACAATAAAGCACCACTAGATTTAGATCAAAAATGGCCAAAAAGGGGTATAACATCCCCAGATTTGGAGTGAAATTGGACCAAAAAGTCAAAGTATGCCCAGATTTGGGTAAAAAATGGCCAAAAATGGCCGAAACACCCCCAGATTTGGGTATAAATTGAACTGGAAAGCCAAAGAATTCCCAGATCTAGGCAGAAACAACCCCAAAGGCCACAAATGTGTCCAGATTTAGCTCAAAACTGGCCCAAAAGGCCAAGGCAATCCCAGCTTTCATTTGCAACAGGCCCAAAGGCTCAAAGCGTGCCCTGGGATGGGGCCGTGTGGCACGAGGCTGGGGGTCAGGGAGGGCCCCACAGGGACTCAGTGCTGGTTTCTGCCCCTGCGCTATCACTCCCAGCCCCTGCTTGCCCAGAACTTGCCCCTGAAGCAGCCGCAGCCCCTCTCCCCTCCCTGCGGGGCGTCTGCCCCCTGCCCACACCCTGGTGCTGCCTGGCTCGCCCTGCCTGGCCCAGCCCGGCTGCTCTCCCGGCCCCGGCCCCAGCCCTGGCCCCGCTGCTGCCCTGCTGAGCTGCTCGGGGCTGGTGCTGCCCCTGCCCACCCACCTGCTCCCTGCGCTCGGCTGGAGCAGCCTGGGCGTCCCGGGCTGGCAGGGATACCAGGAGGAGGAGGAGGGTGAGGACCATGGCCCCCACGCTCACACCATGATGCTGCTGCTGCTGCCAAGACACAGCACAGCACATCACCATGGGGCTGTGACCTCATAGTCACATTGGAATCACCACATCTACACACTACTGCATGGCCTTGTTCTACACGAGCATGGAAGGAACAGAAGTGGAGAAGGGTGCACCTATTTTGGGAGGCAGCACTGCCTATGGGAGTGCACAGGCTCTCACTTCTTGCTTCCCAGAAATCAATCAATCAATCAATCAATCAATCAATACCAAAAGCTCCATATTAAGACTAAATTAGAAAAAAAAAAACAACTTCAAGGGTCTTTACTTGTAACTATTTTTGTCAGGCAGCTCTCTAGGAAGAAACTAGCTTTACCTGCTAGTTTTACCACAGCTTCAATACCTTTAAAGCCACCACTTCTTCCCTCTGCTGCTCCAACACAGCCTCACAGCCCAGTAAAATCATAGTGCAGGCAGAAACCTTCACCATACAAAGAGGGAGAGTCAGGAATACGTTACTCTCAAAAAACAGACACTGTCAACCACTCTTGCTCTCACTTACCAAATTCAGACAATTTAAGAAAACAACAAGGAAGCGAGATTCTTCTTTTATGGACCCCATTATATGGACCATTCGACATCAAGTCCAACCAGAGTCTGAACCTCCGAATAAGAAATATCATCTTGAAATTTCTAGGAAAATTAAGGGCTTTCAAGTGGCAAGACCATAAAATGTTCATAAAAGCACTGCCATGCAAGTCCACAGCCCTGATCACAGACCACCTGCCCTGGTACCTAAGGCAGTGATGTTCTCAGCTGATTTGCAGCTACTGACATCTGGAAAACAGCACAAAGTCTCATGTTCTTCAGTGCCAAACATGTAGTTTAGAACTGAAACAGGCAAGAAAACCATCTACGGTCAGTCTGGTTTCATTCAAGGACATCAGGACAAGTTGAGTTAACACTCACCAGGAATCACAGCAGGTCCAACCTGTCCCTGCAGACCCCAACACCGCTCCTGTGCAGGGTCCCGAGGAGCAGTAAGCACAGAACAAGAAACCTCCCTTCCAAAGAAGGCCCCAGCTGGCTCTTTAACCAAGCTGCACAGAGCAGCAGCTGAGAACAACCTCTGCCACAACTGCACCCAGCTCTGCTGTCTGCACAAGGAGACCAGCTCCTAAATGATCCCCAGCCCTACAGACACAGATCTTCCCCAGGGCAGGGATGAGGAAACACCAGAGTGCACGGACACCTGGTCATTCAGTTGAAGCTGCTGGGGAGAAGGACAGAGGACTAGAAAGAGACAAATCAGACAAGAGAGAGGACAGAGGAGCCCAGAGAGAAAGAAACACACAGGGAAAAGGATGGAGAGATGGAGAGATCAAGGCAAAAAGGGACAAGGAGCTGTGAAGAAACAGGGAGGAAGAAACAGCAGGGCTGAGGAGCAGGACAGAGGGATGGGGAGTGGGGAGGAGGAGAAGCAGGAAGGGGGTAGAGAAAGACAGGGAGGGGGATGTACAGATGGAGAGACAAAAAGAAAGGCAGGGAACAGAACAAAGGGACTGAGAAACAAAGCAAAGTTCAGATCAAAATGAAGAGACTGGAAAGGGAAAACATGCAGCAATGAGCTGGAGGAAGAGGAAAAGAGGGCTGAGGAGCAGGAAAGAGGAAGAGAAGACAAAGAAAAGGCAGAGCCAGCTGGACAGGGGTGATATAGTGAGAAAGGATGGGGCCGGGAACAGGCAAGGAAGACAGAAAGAAAACCAGGACAGAAAGACATCAAGAAGGAAAAGGGGCAGTAGTCTGGACAGAAATGGAGAAAGAAGCAGCAGGGAAAGGGAAGACAGGCAGAAAGACAGAGACGGAGCAGGAGAGAGAAAGAACAATAAGGGTTGGGGGCAGGACAGAGATTGGGAAAAAATTCTGGGGTGGGCAGCAAGATGGAGAGGGAGTAAAAAAGAAGAGGAACAGGAATAGGCACAGGGAGCAGGACAGAGGAATACAGTGAGAAATGATGGGGCAGGGAGCAGGACAGAGCAACAGACAAGAATGACAACAAAGAGAAACCAGGGATGATGAGAACACAGAGGGGTAGAGACGGAGAGGGAGATATGAGAAACCCTGCACAGAGATTCAGAAGGGTGGGGGAATAGGTGAGGAAGCAGCAGAGGGACAGAGGGAGAAGAGATGAAGAGGAAGAAGGACACAGCAGGAAAGAGGAGGGACAGGGAGGGACTGGGACACAAAGCAGGGTGAAATGTCCCCAAGGGCCCAGGACTCACCGCACTTCCTGCTCTCTGCACTGCCAGGCAAGCTGCGGAGTTCAGGCACTTCTGTCTGTGAGAAATGCAGTTGTGATTCGTGCTGAGATGTTTCATGTTTACAGATACAACCAAATGAGGCTCGGGCTCTGAACCTGGAAAAAGGAAAAGGTGGGTAAGTTCTATTTAAAAAGTTCTGAAACTTGTTTATGAGGTTATATTGACAGAGGGAACTAACATTTTCAGGGTTAACCAACCACATAATAAGGGCCTACTAATGAACTAACACTTGAAGCCACAGCATGAGTATCTAGTTTAGAGCTGTATGTAGCCAGTTGTGTTAAGAAAAACCAGAACCTCATCAAATGCCGAGATCAGAAGTTTTACTGAACCAGCTGTAACCTTGAGGAGACACGACAGCCAAGAGTTACAGCAAAAGGGGGGCCAGTCTGGTTTCGGTCGACTTGGCAGCTTGGGAGACCCATAGAGAGCATAGAGCCCATAGTGACCCATAGAGACCCACAGAGACCATAGAGTCCCATAGAGACCCCTCCTCAAAGCCACCAAGTGACACTGCGCAGGCGCAACAGGGGAGGGTCAAGGAGGAGACTATGGAAATGGTTCTCTGAGACTCACTTTAATAAGAAGCGGGAAAGGTTATGAATATGTACAGGCATTCCTGGGGTCATTATGAATATGTAACATTTTACTGTATTTAAGCACACCTCTTATTGTTTAAAGGTGTGTGTGTTGGGCGGAGCGAATCCCCCGCACACCCCGTGTTCTTTGGCTTATGCTCTAATAAACACGTGTTTAAGGAATACAATTAAGGAATTGGATTAAATATTGTTTATCCATAGAAAAAGCCTAAGTTATTTATTTAATTGCTTTACAACAAGTGATTGAATCTGCTATAGAAAAGTTCAACCACCTCCTGTATAGTAAAGAATAAAAGAAAGTATGGATTTTTGTTGCATCTAATCCATAACGCAAGTACCAATTAAAAATACATTAGCAGTGGGTTCCTTCAAATATTCACTGTGAAGGCAGTTCCTGGCACGACTATATTAGCGTTCTTGCTATTTTACAGGAGAAACACAGGGCACGGGTGATTTTGCCCACGTGCAGCGCAATGATCACACGAGTGCGGTGAACTGGGTAAAAGGCCCTAGAAAAGGAAAATCAGGCTCCGTGTGCAAACTGTTTAATTTTAAAAAGCTACAATGGGTATGAAGTAGAAAAAAGAGAAGTGAATGTGCATAATGACACGTTTAGATGGTTTTTCAGTTCCATGATGTGCTCTTTTACTAACAGCATCTGCTGGAGTGGATATCCTGGACACAAACAGGTGGGTTCCTGGTGTTGTGCCCATGGTGATTCATCCACTGTGGCCGTGGGTGTCAGGCCTTGATACAACAGACACAAAACCTTGGGAGGGAGGTGATCACAGTAAAACACTTAAAGATCATGAGCTAGCAGACTTGATTTAATCTTTATTTAAAAATACACATGGCTGCTGTCTTTTTTGCAGTTTAGCTAGGACGGGCTCCAATATCTCTATTAATTCTAATTACAACACGTGACAAAAATTAAGGGGGGAAAGCTTTGTTTTTACAACGGTAAATACAGTCTAAATTGTCCACCCTGGACTGACCGAGGGACAATTTTGATCTCATGTTCTCTGTGTATTCTACACCAATATCTGTCTTCAACAAACCTTTTACTGGTTTCCATTTCTTTCCCTGATTATCCTTTTTCAAAACAAATGGATCTGAAGGGGATAAAGACAATGCATATGTAACATTATGTATTGTGTAATATGCCTTATGTAATAGGCAATATATGATTTAAAATATATATCTTACTATATATTACATGTAGCACATTACTATGCTACACATCTCAAAGTATACCCACCTAGACCTGTGCAGCATATTAATATTATTTACAGTGGCCGCCATTAATTACAATATTCAATCAGATTCTCCCTGGTTGACTCCCTGTTGAACAGCAAACGATCCTTTTCCAATGTCAGAAAACACAGCCCGGGGGGGATTTCTCCCGAATCCCTCCTGTCCATTGTCCAGTACCTACTTCACAATCACAATAACAGACAATTGGTGAACCGTAAGTACTGGACTATAAAATCACCCAAGACACAAGTAACAACAACAACAACAAACCACTAAAGACACAAACAATTATACAATTGCTAAGGCACAAACAGCAAAATCACTAAAGGTACCCTTATCAAATTACTGTTCCCTCGTTTTTCTCTTTTATTTATTGTTTTCTCATTTTCTCTTTAATTTTTTATTTCTTTCTTTTTTTAAGTTACCCAGTTTACCAAAATGCGCAGACGCGGATGCGCAGACCCAACGCGCTGGTGTCGCCCACGTCTTGCGCAGGCAGCGTGCCAACAAAACTAGACAATGAAGGTGCCTTATCTCATTGATGGGGTTTTACCCGCGTCCCGAGCTGGTCCGAGGATCTGTAGTCCCTTCCGGGAATTCCCCGGTGCCGGCACAAGGTCCCAGAGATCCTGAGGTCCACGGGAGGTCAGGCAGATTATCCCATCCTCGTCGCCAGAAATGATACCAAAAAGTCAGCGAACAGACTCTTTAACACTGTTTTGAAAGTGTTAAAAAGCAGGCACTTTTATTACAGCGTGCTGGGGGATCGCTCCTCTAATCAAGCGTGCGTTCCGCTTTCCTCTGGTTTTACATATCGTGGAACTCCTCAAACAGCAAAACATTTCAACCAATGTTACAGACGTCTCGTGCTCTTTCACCAGCGCGTGCAGCAGCAACGAGAAATCTGGAATGAGCGTCTACAGAAACACGTACGTATTTACCCAACTCAGAACAATGCGTTACATCAGCTGGCCGTACTTCATTGGCAGTAACCCCTCCTGGATTAACACCCTCTGTGGATGGCACGGGTGCCAACTGTTGGCAATCAGGGCAGGACATAAGAACGCTCCTGGCCTGATCCACTGTAATTTGAAATTGTCGTTTTAATGCCTTTGCACGCTGGTGAAAGAATTTATGTGATCATTTAGCTTGCTCCAAGGCTTTAAGTACAGTGAGCGGCACAGCTTGTGCATCGGCCCTCCTATTGCCTTCCACAAGAGGTCCTGGAAGGGCAGTGTGAGAGCAGGTGTGCATTGCATAAAAACCATGATATCTATGACTTATTAGAAACCATAGTATTCTCAATTCAGCCATCAAAAGAGGATTATCCTCTTCCTTAAGAAAAGAAGCTTCCAGGTGGTTAAGTATGCCAGCTGCATAATATGAGTCAGTTCCAACATTCAAAGGTTTGTTACAGAACGCCTCAAAGCGATTCTAACAGCTGTCAGCTCAAGAACTTGTTTGACCCTTGGTCTCTTTTTCTACCTTGTGTTTGCAGCACTGGGTATCTGAGTTTAGCCACGTCATTACAACTTTACGTGAGCGACCAGAGGCATCAGTAAATACGGTCTTGTCGCTTACTGGTCATTGCTGACAGCAGCATTTGCTGTACAATGGTAAATGACCAATTTCAGCCCACAGTTTATGCTAAGGCTAATAAACTGATATGTTCCCTGCGTATGTTGCCAATGCAATCTGGAAATTCACATCTTCAGTTAATTACCACTGCGAATTCTCCTTCGTTGTAGGAAGAAATATACCTTCAGGTCTATCCCATACATAGCATATAAACTTTCTCTGCCTTTAATTATTGGTTTTGCATACATTTCTTTTATTATCCAAACTGTTTTCATTGGTCTGTGAGCTAGAAAAACCCATACGGCCACAATCACCTTTCTCCCTCCTTGAGCTCTCCTGACCTGCGGTTCCACCACCGGTGTCTTCTTTCTTGATCCCTCTTGACTGGCAGGTGCGCTCCAACCCTCTTTATCCATCACTCTTCCTCACGGGTTCACCTCCTTCCTTGCTTTTCCTTTGCACACTGCTCTCCCTGAAGAGAAACACACAGAGGGCCGGTGTAGCTCAGTCCAAGGGCACTACAGTCAGACAGGGGCTGAGTCCGGGGCTGACACCTCCCCACACCCCACAGCGAGCCCACCTTGCCTTGGCACCAGCCCCTCGCACAGCTCTTCCCCTCAGCTCTGCCCTCCATTGCAGCACAGCTTCCGCACGTGCCCTGCTCAGGCTGGACCCCAGTGTCACGGGTTAGAGATGTCACAGTTCAGTACAAATGCCCATGGTCCTCACCTGCTCTTTGGCACTTGCTGGACCCCAATGTCACGGGTTAGAGATGTCACAGCTCAGTACAAATGCCCACGGTCCTCACCTGCTCTTTGGTACTTGCGGAGGGTCACGTCGCTGTGCCCCAGGGCACTGGCCTGCACGGCCCTGCCCGGCAGCGGGAGCTTCTGGAGCTGCCGGCTGGTTCTCCAGCTTTAGGGTCCCCCGCAGCAGCCCACTCTCCGCAGCTCTGCACACCCAGCCAGTTACGCCATCTCTTCTCCTAAGTAACAAGCAATAGGATGAGAGGAAATGGCCTCAAGTTTGCTAGGGGAGGTTTAGACTGGATATTAGGAAAAATTTTTCTGAAAAGGGTTGCCAGGCATTGGAACAGGCTGCTCAGGAAAGTGGTGGAGTCACCATCCCTGGAGAGGTTTTTAAAAGATATGGAGATGTGGACATGATTTAATGGTGGACTTGGCTGTGTTAGCTTAAAGGTTGGACTCTAGGATCTGTAAGGTCTTTTCAAATGTAAACAATTCTATGATGTGTGATTCCATAATTCCAGTTTGCTATGTAAAAGATTCCCAGATCTCTCATCTTGCCCGCAGCGGCCATGTGCCCCATCTTTGCAGACGTCTTCTGGACACTCTCCTGTTCATCCTCAGTTGTCTAGAAGAAGAAGCCCCAGAGAGGGACACACTAGTCCAGAGGCTGTAACACCAGTGCTCAGTTAGTGAGATGATAACTTGCCATGTCTGTCTGGCCATGTTCTTCCTCATGCAGCCCCGTATGCAGCTGGCCTTGTTCATGGTGCACATGCAGCACTGGCCATATGGCATCCCTCACAGTGCCCAGGCCCTTCTCCTCATCTTCACTGCTCAGCGAATCAGGGCCCAGCTGGCCCTGATGTAGAGGCTTATTCTTCCCACCAGCAGGACCAGCCAATTCTCCCTGTAAACTTTAAAAGATTTCTGCTTCTCAGGGTCTCCTGGGACTGAAGATCCATTTAGTCAGCAGTTAATGCCTGTGTGCAGATGTCTTACCCTGATGGTGGTGTCTCTCACAAGACAACAGCAGGAGGAGTTGTGAGACACTACAAATGCTGAAAGGTTGTTCTGCTTCAAAGGAATTTCCTTCCATCACAGGATTATTAATCATGCTGACTATCTCAGAAACAGCTGCAGAGCAAGTGAAGGCAGGGCCAGTGAAGAAAGAGCAAACAGAAGTGGACTGTTTGTATGGACTGGAACAAAAATCATCAAAGAGAATGTCAAGGTTTGATTGCAGGGAGACAATAAACCGTGGCAGATGCTTTAACCCCCTCGCTCCCACTAGCCCCCTTAGCCCCCCATCCCCACAAAGTACAGGTGATTGGAAGGCAAAGAAGGACAGAGAGAAGATTTGGAAAAAAATTAGTAATGTTTTACTAATGCTACCAATAAAATAGAGAAAATAATACAAAATATACAAAACCAATCTTGAAAATCCCAGCAAAGAACTGCTCTGGCAGCAGCAGGAGACACCTGGAAGTCCTGGGCTGGATCCTGCAACTGGATTCAGTTGATCACTAGGCGTCAGTTTGCAGGGACAACTGGCAAGATCCTTCCCAGATGCCGGTCAGAGTCCAAGAGGGCCAGGACCCTCGGGATTCCCACTTTTATATGATGTATCACGTGAATGGGATGGAATACTTAGTTGGCCAGTTTTAGTCACCTGTTCAGTTCGCTCCTCCTTGCCCCTCTCACAGGATGTGCATCCTTATCAGCGTGATTCTGTGACCTTGCACTCCATTGCTATGTTTACTAAAACATGTGTCTAGCTTTCAGAAAAGTGCAGTTAGTAAGAAGACTTCAGCTGAAAGGAAATTCACTAAAAGAGAAACTTGTTTTTAACAAAACCAGGACAGCGAAGAACTTGGATGGATGAAAAGAGAGGAAAAGAAAATGGAACTTAACCAACAGGGGTGATCGAGGCTGTTTGCCAGTACCTACCAAGCAGCTCTTCACTGGAGCAGCAGTGGCTGTTGTGGGACAGGAAAGAAACAGATGAGCCAAGGTAACTTAAATCTGACCTACTTTCACACGTGTGGAAAAGCTGAGTTTTTTACCTACTGTGGGGAAGGGATGACCTGTGATGGAAGGAAATGTGCATTCACTCATGCTGGGTGGGACCTCAGGAGGTCTCTAGGCCAACCTCCTACCCACAGCATCTATCTATCACATCACATCACATCCCATCCCATCCCATCCCATCACATCACATCACATCACATCACATCACATCACATCACATCACATCAATCACATCACATCACATCACATCAATCACATCAATCATCACATCACATCATCACATCACTCAAATTTGCTCAGGAATTTATTCATTCTGGGTTTGAAAACTTCCAAACGTTGACATTGCAGAAACTTTCTGGCCTACCTGCTCCAAGGTTCGACTGCCTTCATGAGTAAACAGTTTTTCCTCACTTATTTCAGCTTTTGTCCATTGGACGTCATTCTCCCATGTGACACGACAGGGAAGAGTTTGGCTCCATCTTCTTTAAGTGTTGTCAGAGGAGACCTCCTGAGAGAGGAACCTCTATCATGTTCAAAGGAACTCTGTTAGCTGTCCCTGAACAGAGGGTGCATTGCTGAGAGGCTGCTGAAGATTTTACAGTCCTTTGATTATCCCCCCCTGCTGCTCATTCACATGAGCACCACTGACACTGCCTCAGGAGACCTGGAAATTATCAAGCATGACTACATGATTCTAGACAGAATGTTCAAAGCCTTGGTGACACAGGTGGTTGTCTCAGTCCTGCTGGTTAGGGGAAAAGTTCTGAGCAGCAGACAGATCCTGCACGTAGGTAATTGGTTGTGTGACCTGTGTCAGCAACAGGGTTTCTATGAGCATGAGACCCTCTCTGAGGATCAACAACTGCTTGGAAGAGATGGGATTCACTTGAAAAATGAAGCTGAAGTGTCTTTGTCAACAGGCTGTCATTAAACGGGGAATGACTGAGGGAAGGACACAATGACCAATAATTGTGTGATAATGTGAAGGATGCTGTTGGCAAGGAAAGGGTTTTGCATGATGAAAACAGAAGGGACATAGCAATCAACAGAACAGAGCTGAGGAGGAATCACATCAAATGTATGAACATAAATAAGGAGGTGCCTATAGGACAGCAGGATAGAAATGCTCTCCTGCCCTTTCTGAGAAATCAACATGACTGGTCACGTCTCTTGAGTGCTTGCACAGTAATGCGTGCAGTGTGGAGAATGAACAAGAGGCATTAGAAGTCTGCGTGTAATTACAGTGACACAATTCATCTGGGTAACAGAGCTGTGGTACATCGCTCACATAGCTGGAGTGCTGTGATGGATAGATAGAGGCTCTTCAGAAGGACAAGTGGTGAAGATGAGAAGGAGTTGCTCTTCATGAGAGACAGCCACAAAAATGCATGGTTCTCTGCCTGGGAAGGGGTGAGAACAAATGAGTTAGTGGACAGAGCAACAGGGGTGACATCGTGAAACACAGCCGGGCACAAGCTATCTAGAAGGCTTCTGGATGGTAGCAATGGCAACTTCCCAAGCATTGAGATATAAAGCGAGGAAAGCCAGAACCCACTGAAGCCATAACCTGGGAAGGGATGTGAACAGCAACAAAAGAGGATTCTAGAAGAACATCAACAGCAAGAGTAAGACAAGGGAAAACATGAGGCCAGTGACAAATAGGCCCGGAGTCCTGGTTACGTAGGACATGGAAAAGGCTGAGGGAGGTATGAGACCGTAGTCAGTGGTGCCCAGTGACAGGACAAGAAGCAAGGGCACAATCTAAACCAGAGGAAATTGTACCTAAACTGCAGAAAGCACTTAATTAAGGTGTGGATGTTGATCACTGGACAAGCTGCCCAGAGAAGTTGTGGAGTTCCCATATTCAAGGCCCAGTGTGGCTCTGGACAGCCTGCTGTAGCTGACCCCACTTGACCAGAGGAGGTGAACTAGATCATCTCCAGAGGTGCCTTCCAACTTCAACCATGCTGTGATTCTGCAATACCTAGCAGTGTTTCTGACAACTTCTCTGTGTTACAGAATCATTGAATCATAGAATTGTTTCAGATGGAAGAGACACTTCAGATCATCAAGTCCAACCATTAACCCAAAACTGGCACTCAACCATGTCCCTAAGAACCTCATCTCCATGTCTGTTAAACGCCTTCAGGGGTGGTGACTCCAGCACTGCCCTGGGCAGCCTGTTCCAATGCCTGACAATCCTTTCATGAAGAAATGTTTCCTAATATCCAATCTGGACCATGCCTGGCTCAATTTGCAGCCATTTCCTCTTGTCCTATCGGTTGCTACTTGGGAGAAGAGACCAACACCCTCCATGCTACAACCTCTTTTCAGGCAGTTGCAGAAAGCAATAGGGTCTCCCCTCAGCCTCTTTTTCTGCAGGCTAAACAGCCCCAGCTCCCTCAGCTGCTCCTCATAAGACTTGTGCTCCAGGTGCCTCACCAGCTTCATCACTGTCCTGCTGTGTTCTCCATCCAACAAATGCCAGGGTTATTGAAGTCCCCAGCAAGGCCCAGGCTTCTACATTCAGAGATTCCCCAGATGACTTAGAGAGGTCCATGGCTGTTTTCCCACGCTGATGCGGTTTCCTTGTCTCCTACCACACTTTCACATTTGCTGGACTCTCCTCTGATCCTCACCTACAAGGGCTCACTGAGCTTGTCTGTGCCCTGGGCTGAGGGAATTGGTGCACACTTTGGCTGTAGCACATCAGGTGTGCCTCCAGGCAAAGCTCGCACTTATAAAGAAAACTCGTACCAAGTGTCTAAGACCCCGTTTGTTCAAAGGCTTTGCTTCTGACCCGAGGCATGATGGAGTGGTCGGCAGATGGAAATCTAAAGCTGAAAGTGGATGCCAGGAGAGTGAGCAACCCCTGCTGTAGCCATGGCCACAGACAAACAGGGCTGGCAAGTGCAACCCTGGAAAGAAGCTGGTTTACTTCAGTGGTGGGTCTGCTGCCTCTGAGGTACTTTGGCAGAGGTGTCACTGATCTGCGGGAATGACGAGATGCTGCTGAATGGCCCACTGTGAAAATGGTTTACCTGTTGCTTGACTGTGTTTGCAAGGGGGTGAGTATGAGGTGGTGGAGAGAAAAAACAGCATTTTGAGAATTTAGGTAAACAAGTGGAGACCCCAGTGTGATGGCCCTTGTGTTCCTGGACTACCCTACATCTACTGCCTAGAGAAGGGACAGACATGCCACAGTGCAGTGGTGGCAATCAGTGGCTCGCACACAGGCAACGAATCTCTGTGCAACGCTGTCCGGGTGTCTGTCACACACTCGCTCTGAGTGGGAATGGCTTTACTGTGCTGTACCTGCCAGCTCCATGTAGATATGTGTGAGAGCCTTGGCGTCTCACCTAGCACTACAGGCTTCTAGTTGGGCATTAAATAGTGTAACTGCCTGGAATTTGAGTAGGCGATATGTAGATGAAAACCATCATTATAGTCAATGGCGATCTAGTCAACACAGCTGATGGAAAAGATGGAGAGAAACTTGGCTGTCCTTATGATACAGGACACCTTTTGTTCAGATGGCAGCACTGGCTGACAAACAAAGCATAAATAAGGACTGTGCCAGTGGGATGAACAAGCTTGGACAACCTCTGGAACCTCCAAAGTCACCAGGTATTTCATTGGAACAGCTTACTCCTGACCTACATCTTCATTAATTACCATGGAAGCTGAGACAAGGAGCTCACATACAGGTGCCTATTTAATGCACACCTGAACAGCAGCAAGAGGAATCCCAGCTCTCAGGGCTTTGTGGCAGCTGTGGCAGAGAGCTGAGTCCACTTCCAGCACTAACAGTAGAAACACAGGATGAGATACTTTAACTAACAGAGCTGACTCCTCTCAGAAGTGGTAAAGCAGATCCCTGCCTGTCATTGTCTGGGTGTCCGGTCTGATAATAACACACAAAAAGGAATTTTTAGAAGTAACTCTATCTCTGAGAGGAGAACTGACACTGCTGGGAATAAGAGTTTCTCCCCAGCTGAGGGAGGGAGCATCAGTGGTGACTTCAGCCTGTTTCACAGCAGGTTCTCCTGAAGCCCCAGGGACACCTGGAGGGAGCCCAGAGGGCCAAGAGAAAGTGCCCCCTTGGGCTGCTCCTCTGCTGCTGAGCTGGGCTGGGCTCTGGGATGGAGGAAGCTCATGGCAACCAGGTAGCACTGTAAAGAGACAGCTCTGCCCAGGAGCTGCTCCTCTGCAAAGCGCAGCAGGGCTGAGGGCACTGCCTGCAGCACCGAGGGGAGAGGAGTGAGAAAGCAAGAGCTTAAAGGTGATCTCCTGTTCATGGAGAAACCTTCACAACTTTTGACACAGTAAGTCTGTGGGAGTGGGGACATTCAGATGAGCATCCTGGAGGGATCTTCTAGAGCTGGTACATCCTATGGCTGATAGGACCCATCGAGATGACTGGTCTGGTGTGGAGAAGGAGGACACGCTCTGGAGCAGGGCTTCCCTGGTGCACCATCAGGGGAGAAAGGCATAACAACTGCCTTCTCCGAGAGATGGCTGCAGCAGTGTGAAGCTGGGTGTGCAGGATGGGTGCCCAGGGCTGTCCTGCAGAGCAGGGTCCCTGCAACCCAGGACTGTGTGCCAGGCACGGACTCTGCCGCCTGCCAGGGTCAGCACTCAGCCTGCCTGGCAGACCCCAGCGGTGCTGTGGGGAGAAGCTGTGGGTGGAAGAGGCAACCACTGGCAGAGCAGGCGGGGTCCTGCTGTTGGGAGGGTGCTGCATGGCACAGCTGTGCTGACAGCTCCAAATCACCCCCAGGGTATTTCCAGGGGAACTTTTCACGAAGAAGGTTAAAATTGAGATTATCTAAAAGAGAAGGTGTTTGTGCTTTGAATTTTCTGCTCTTGGTTGGCTCAGAGTGCAGTGGGAGTTGAGGAGAAGGCACTCAGACCCCAGTTCTCCTTAGGATATCCTGAGTTCTTCCTGAATCGCTGCCCATAAAGTGATGCTTCTGGGCAGGGCCCCACTGCCAGGGGGGTCTGCAGGGCAGAGCTGAGCAGACAGTAAGTGAGATGGGGATTATGAGCACAAGCAGGGATGAAACATGGGGAGAGAGAAGCAGATCCTGGCAGGGACAGCTCCAGACAGCAGAGACATGAGTAGGGATGGAGAAGGAGCTTCTGACAGAAATGCTGTTGGAGGGTGAAATTCAGGTACGTCCGTGACATCTCCCACAGTGCAGACACTTTCCTGGAGGAGTTCCCAGGTCTCATCTGCCCCCAGGGTCATGGGGTTTCAGGCTGAGCCCTCTTTGAAGCGTGACCCCAAAGAGGAGAATTGCCTGAGTACCTGTCTGTCTATCCCTGTCATTCCTGCCTTGACAGGGGCATTGGGATACTTGTGTGTTCACAGCAGAGCTCCCTGCTCCCAGAGACACAGTCAGTCAGCACAGAGCAGAGCTCATAAAAGGGACATGAAAGGGCCAAGGCAGTGCAGAGGATTTCCATGAGAAATTGAATAGATTTTCCTCAAAGAACTCTGCTCTAACTGCTCACTGCATTTTCCTACTTGGACAGGTCGTCATGACCAGCGGCAGAAGATGTCCAACAGCAGCTCCATCACCCTGTTCCTCCTCATGCAGTTTGGAGATACACAGGAGCTGCAGCTCTTGCACTTCTGGCTCTTCCTGGGCATCTACCTGGCTGCCCTCCTGGGCAACGGCCTCATCATCACCACCATAGCCTGGGACCAGCACCTCCACACCCCCATGTACTTCTTCCTGCTCAACCTCTCCCTCCTCGACCTGGGCTGTATCTCCACCACTCTCCCCAAATCCATGGCCAGCTCCCTCTGGAACACCAGGGCCATTTCCTACATAGGATGTGCTGCACAGCTCTTTCTGTTTGTGTTTTTCATTTCAGCAGAGTACTTTATTCTCACAGTCATGGCCTATGACCGCTATGCTGCCATCTGCAAACCCCTGCACTACGGGACCCTCCTGGGCAGCAGAGCTTGTGTCCACATGGCAGCAGCTGCCTGGGGCAGTGGGTTCCTCAATTCTCTGCTACACACAGCCAGTACATTTTCACTGCCACTCTGCAAGGGCAATGTCCTGGACCAGTTCTTCTGTGAAATCCCCCAGATCCTCAAGCTCTCCTGCCCAGAAACCTACCTCAGGGAATTTAGACTTCTCGTATTTAGTACTTTAGGCTTTTTGGGGTGTTTTGTGTTCATTGTGGTGTCCTATGTGCAGATCTTCAGGGCCGTGCTGAGGATCCCATCTGAGCAGGGACGGCACAAAGCCTTTTCCACCTGCCTCCCTCACCTGGCCGTGGTCTCCCTGTTTGTCAGCACTGTCATATTTTCCCACCTGAAGCCCCCCTCCATCTCCTCCCCATCCCTGGATCTGGTGATGTCTGTTCTGTACTCGGTGGTGCCTCCAGCAGTGAACCCCCTCATCTACAGCATGAGGAACAAGGAGCTCCAGGATGCAGTGTGGAGACTGGTGACTGCCAGAAGCTACAAAGTGTCCGTGTTCTTCAACATATGACACATAACATAACTCATCTCACTGTCTTCATGTCACTAAACCTGTCAGAGTTCAGGGAGCATCTGGAGGATGCTCTTAGTCATATGGTTTAGATCATCCTGCAAGGAGCAGGGAGTTGGACTTAATGATCCGTATGTATCTCTTCCAGCTGGTGATGTTGTATGACTCCGTGACCTGCAAAGTTACTGAGGGTGTACTGTGTATGTAATTTATTAAGATATTAAACAGCATTCATCCAAGAATGGACAATTGACGGAAACTGTTCATTCCTGGTTTTCACTTGGACACGAGTTATTGACTGCTACTCTTTTGACACAGCCATCCAGTCAATTCCTAATCCATCTATCCTTCACACCAAAATCTCAGAAATTTTTTGGTGGGGGCTGCATGGAAAGTCTTATAGAAGCCCAGATAGATGACATTCATAGCTCTTCCCTTGTCTGCTGATGCAGTCACTCCAGAGGAGTCCACTACCTTAGTCAGGCATGATTTACCCTTGGTTCAGCCTTGTGAACTGTCTCTAATCACCTCTGTGTGTTCCATACATTTCAACAGAGCTTCCAGGAGGATCTGCTCCTTGACCTCTCCCGGCACAGAAGAGAGGCTGAGTGGGTGGCAGCTCCCAGGGTCCTCCTTGTTATGTCTTGGGGTTTGGTTGGTTGGTTTGTTGGTTGTTTTTTTGGTGGTGGTGGTGTGGGGTTTTTTTGTTTGTTTTTATTTTATGTTAGATGGATATTATTTCCCTTTTTCCATTCATTGGGGACATCCTGTGACCCAGAAACACCTTGATAATAACACCATAAATGGGATGAGTAAAAGACAAGAGAAAGAAGAACCAGCAGAGTTCAGGAGCAGAGACACATGAGTACAGACCCTGGTGGGACATGCTTCATAGTCCTTGTTGGGCTGTATCTACCAGATGGAGGTGGGAGAGCCCTTGTCTCAGCACAGTGCTGGTGACCAGTCACTGACCCAGAGAAAGAGGGTCTGTCTGAGATGCCCTGGGTGGTCTGTCCCACACCTGCTCTGAGTGGGGATGGCTTTCCCATAGCTGCTGTGCTGTCCCTGCCAGACAAATGCACTTGTGCTGGAGAGCCCTGAACACACCTCAGGTAGCAGCACAGGCCTGGACTTGGCCATGACATTGAGCAGCTGCCCTGAATTAGGTTGGGTAATGGAGAGAAGTCCCTGAGACAAATGCCATTATTCTCAGTGGAAGCCTAGTAAATACAGGTGGTGGAGAAGAGGAGGAGAAAGAGCTCATCTCCCTGTGGCAATGGCTACATTGGGTCAGCTGTATATGGGTTTTAGACAAGAACATATTAAGGAGGGACAGGTTTCTTTGTCCCAAACATGATCAACTGCTGTCCTTTCATTTGGCCAAAGGAATTCCCCACTGGTCTCAAAAATGCTGCTCCCAGAAACTGCCCTGTTTCAGCACTGCTCCATTGGACCTTGAATCTGCCTGCATGTATCTTGGACCACCACTGACACCCCAGATGTCACTGGTTGTTTGGGTCTGAGCAACTCAGCTGTCTGAACAACAGCTGAGACAAGCAGCTCCCAGGCAGAAGGTGCCTATTTTGTACCCACCTGAACTGAGGCAAGAGGAATCCACCTCCTGTGGGTTTGTGGCAGCCATAGGTGAGAGCTGAGTCCACTGCCAACCCCAGGACTACAAACCCAGGTCGAGTTGCCCCAGTTGACTCAGATGAATCCCTTCCCTCAGCGAGGGTAAAGCAGATCCCTCCCCATCCCCGCCTGGGTGTCCTGTCTAATGCTGAGAAAAGGAAAGGTGATTCTTATGTCCAGCTCTTTTCTTATTAGGAGAAACAAGGCCAAGTGTCAGGTCTTGCACTTTGGCCACAACACCCCCCTGCAGCGCTCCAGGCTGGGCACAGAGTGGCTGGAGAGCAGTCAGGCAGAAAGGGACCTGGGGGAACTAATGGATAGGAAGCTCAACATGAGCCATCAGTGTGCCCAGGGGGCCAAGAAGGCCAATGGTATCCTGTCCTGTATCCAAAATAGCGTGGTCAGCAGGACAAGGGCAGTGATCCTTCCCCTGTGCTCTGCATTGGGGAGGCCACATCTGGAGTGTTGTGTTCAGTTCTGGGCCCCTCAGTTCAGGAAAGACATTGAAGTGCTGGAGCGGGTGCAGAGAAGAGCAACAAGACTGGTGAAGGGACTTGAACACAACACCTGTGGGGAGAGGCTGAGGGAGCTGGGCTTGTTTAGTCTGGAGAAGAGGAGGCTTAGAGGTGAGCTCAGCACTCTCTAGAACTACCTGAAGGGCAGTTCTAGCCAGGTGGGGATTGGTCTCTTCTCCCAGGCATCAGCAATAGGACAAGGGGCCATGGGCTTCAACTGTCCCAGGGGAAATTGAGGCTGGAGATTAGAAAGCAATTCTGTGCAGAGAGAGTGGTCAGGCATTGGAATGGCTGCCCAGGGAGGTGCTGGACTCACCGTCCTGGAGGTTTTTAAACTGAGACTGGACATGGCAATTAGTGCCATGATCTAGTAAATGGACTAGAGTTGGACCAAGGGTTGGACTTGATGATCTCTGAGGTCTTTTCCAACCCAGTCCATTCTGTGATTCTGTGAAATGTCTCTGCTGGAAATGAGTGTTCCTCCCGAGCTGACAGACGGAACATCAGTGATGACTTGAGCCTGTTTCACAGCAGGTGCCCCAGGGACACCTGGAGGGAGCCCAGACGGGACAGAGAAAGGGACATCATGGGCTGCTCCTGTGCTGCTGAGCTGGACTGGGCTCCTGGGACACAGGGAGCTCACGGAAGCGGCATCGCTGCAAAGAGACAGCTCTGCCTAGGAGCAGCTCCTCTGCACACGCAGCAGGGCTGAGGGCTCTGCCTGCAGCACCGAGGGCAGAGGAGACAGGCACAGAGAGGTAAGAGGCAGTTGGGAGTGGGAGAATGCTCAGAGATTACTGAGGGAGAAAGTTTCCCAGCCATCTACATGGTAAGTCTCCGGGTGCAGGGCAATGCAGCTGCAGTTCCTGGAGGGATCTCCTAGAAGTGATTCATCTGACAGCTTATGAGACCTGTCAGGAGGACTCTCTTCATTTCTCTAATGTCGAGGAGGACATGCTCCAGAGCAGGGCTTGCCTGCTGCACCATCAGAGGGACATGGCATGACAGCTGCCTTCTGCCCAGGCACGGTTGCAGGTGTGTAAAGCCAGGAATGTAGCCAGGGGTGACCAGGATGTATTCCGAGCAGGGTCCCTTGCACCCGAGGGCTGTGTGCCGGGGCAGGGACTCTGCTGCCTGTCAGGGACAGCACTCAGCCTGCCTGGGAGATCCCCACAGTGATGTGGGGAGAAGCTGTGGGGGGAAGAAATGACCCCGGGCAGGGCAGGGTAAGATCCAAAGGGTGCTGAGTGGGACAGGTTTGCTCCCAGCTCCACTTTATCCTTGAGCATTTCCAAGGGAACTTTCAACAATAATATAAAGGAAATATTTTCCTGAAAGGTGCAGAGACTTTCCTTCAAGTTTCTCACTCTTGATTGGCTGTGTGGGCAGTGGCAGCTTCTCACTGAATCACAGAATCGTTGGGCTTGGAACAGACCACTGGAGACCATCTAGTCCAAGCCCCGGCTAAAGCAGTCCTGACCCTGCACTCACAGAGCTGCCCCTGGGCAGTTCCCTGCTGCCAGGAGGGATCTGCAGAACATAACTGAGCACAGAGCAGGTGGGATGAGGTCTGTGAGCACAGACAGGGAGGTGACAAGGGCACAGAGAGGGAGGTGACCTGGGCACAGGAAAGCAGCTCCAGGGACAGCTGCAGGCAGCAGAAACATAGGCAGAGAGGCAGAGGGAGCTGCTCCCAGAAATGCCAAGGGAGTGGGGATTTGGGCACCTCCCCAACATGTCCTGCAGTGCAGATGCTTTCCCAGAGCAACCCCCTGGTTCCTCCTGCCCAGCACAGCCTTTAATCCCAGGGCTGTGGGGCTTCAGGCTGAGCCTTCTCCACAGCCCAGCTCCCAGTGAGGAGAAACCTCCAAGTGCCTGTCCGTCTGTCCATGTCCTTCCTCCCTTGGCCGGATGATTGGGGCATTTATCTGTGTTTCATGCCTTGTTCTGGTTGCCTTTGGCCCCACATTACCTGGGGCTCTGGGCATGTTGATGTGTGGGGCTGGCAATGAGCTGAGCTGAGCCTCAGGACACCCCATCTTTAGGAATTTTGACTTTTTCCCTGGGGGCTCTGCTGGGCTGCAGGCTGCCCCCCACCAGGGCACAGATCTCCCATGGATACTCTCTGCCCAGAGAGGAGCCCCATGGAGAAGACACTTCGGCACTAGGCCATGGCAATGTGGCTCATCGTCTGTATGATGCAATGAGCCGTGTGTGTCCCTGGCCGGGAGGGCAGAGCTGAGATCCTGTTCATGTACAATGAGAGCCGTCAGTGGTTTGCAGATCAGCCCTTGGAAACCATATTGCTCTGCTCTCAGCAGTGTCCAGTTTCTTCTCAGGGGAACATCTGGGGCTGATTGTCCTCCAGCTCAAAGAGATGCTGGCACAGGGCAGCTGAGACCAGGACTGATGGACAGACCAGCCGTCCCCACTCTGCACTAAGGGACAGTCCCTTTGTCTGTCAGCACCCACAAGGTTTCACTTGCAGTGAAAGCATCATTAAGGCATTTTTGCCTTAACAAACAAACAAAACCTTCTCAGCCTTGGTGGGGCAATTAGAATAAAATAAACAAAACAAGATCTCTACAGCTCTGCTTTGCCATTAGGTGAAATGGGAGTGACTGTGCTGTGGGAGTGTCTTTGATATCACGAGTTGATATAATCTGTGATCACCCCATTTTTCTATTTCCCTATTGCTGCAGGGCAGGACTGAATTCAGTGTAGTCCACAACAAAGATGGCTCTTCCCAATGACACCGTCAGCCAGCACCAACCACAGCTCGTGAAAGGGACCTGAACAGGGCTAAGTCAATCTAGGTGTTTTCCATGAGAACTGGAACACATTTTGCTCAGAGAACTCTGCCCTAATTTCTCATTGCCTTTTCCTTACTGGAGAGGTCCCCATGACCAGAAACAGCCAATGTCCAACAGCAGCTCCATCACCCAGTTCCTCCTCCTGGCATTCACAGACACATGGGAGCTGTAGCTCTTGCACTTGTGGCTCTTCCTGGGCATCTACCTGGCTGCCCTCCTGGGCAACGGCCTCATCACCACCACCATAGCCTGGGACCAGCACCTCCACACCCCATGTACTTCTTAGTCCTCAACCTCTCCCTGCTCGACCTGGGCTGCATCTCCGCCATTGTCCCTAAAGCCATGGGCAACTCCCTCTAGCAGACCAGGGCCATCTCACATGCAGGATGTGCTGCACAGCTCTTTATGTTTGTATTTTTCATCTCAGCAGAGTTTTCTCTCCTTACAGTCATGTCCTACGACTGCTACGTTGCCATCTGCAAACCCCTGCACTACGGGACCCTCCTGGGCAGCAGAGCTTGTGTCCACATGGCAGCAGCTGCCTGGGCCACTGGGTTCCTCAATTCTCTGCTACACACAGCCAATACATTTTCACTGCCACTTTGCCAAGGTAATACCGTTGAACAGTTCTTCTCTGAACTTCCCCAGATCCTTAAGCTCTCCTGCTCAGATGCCTATCTCAGGGAATTTAAACTTCTTGTTTTCAGTACTTTTGTCTTTTTAGGATGTTTTGTGTTCATTGTGGTGTCCTATGTGCAGATCTTCAGGGCCGTGCTGAGGATCCCCTCTGAGCAGGGACGGCACAAAGCCTTTACCACCTGCCTTCCTCACCTGGCCGTGGTCTCCCTGTTTGTCAGCACTGGCACGTTTGCTTTCCTGAAGTCCCCTTCCATCTCATCCCCATCCCTGGATCTAGCGGTGGCAGTTCTGTATTCATTGGTGCCTCCAACATTGAACCCCCTCATCTACAGCCTGAGAAACCAGAAGCTCCAGAATGCAGTGTGGAAACTGATGCCTGGATGACTTCCAGAAGCTCTAGACTGTCCATCTGTTTCAATATATGACTCATAATGTAACTCATTACAGGTCCATCCTTTCTCATTAGTTTGTTGTTGTTGTCGTCAGTTTTGTGTTTGTGTTGTCTTTTGTTCTGCCTTTTTCTTTTTTTTTAACTTTAATAATGTTGTCTACAAAGGAATGTGGACGACCATTTAAACTTCATTATCTACTTCGCTAGTGTGACCCTGTGACTATGTGAACATGGGCCTCTACTCTATTTTTAGTTAAAAAAAAAAAAGTGTACCTGCAATGACTTGTCTTTCTGACTGATACCCAAGCATCCACAAAAGAACCAAAACTCCTTCCTTGCAAGTTCCCTACCATGTGCAAGGGGAAAAGAGGGACCTAAAACCTTCCATGGCAAAATTGCAATGGGGCAGTCCTGGAGGTGCTCTCCTACCAGGAATGGGGAATGTTCCCATCCCTTAGAAAATCCTTCTCTCCCTCATGGCCTGCATGGTGTTTTTGTTGAGGGAAAACCCTCATTATTGTGCAGGTGGTGGCAAACCAGCATTTGCACATCCCCATGGACTTCTTCTTGGGACATTTGTTCTCCTGGGAGACTTTCTGCATATCCACTCCCCTATCCCAGCTGATGGGCAGCTTTGTGGCTGAGGACAGCACCATCCTTTCTCATCATTGTGTTAGTGCTGTTTCCTGCACCTTGTCCTTGTACAGAGCACTCACTACTGGTGACCACATCCTGCAATCAGTACTGGGCTGTGTGTCATCCCCTGTACAAGACTCATGACCTGGGACGTCTGTCTCCAGTGGGCAGACACACTAGGGGCTCCTCTGTAATCTACAGGAATCGTTTCAGTCGTGTCCTGGGTACAGTTCTGTGGTCCCAGCAGAGCTGACCACTTCTGTGATTTACCGCATTGCTGAAGCTCTCATGCAGTGACACCATGACACTCAGGCTCTCTCCATTCCCATTCCCCTCTTCCTGTTCACAAGGTTATCCTCTGTGTGTATCAGATCTCCGTGGGTAGGCAGAAAACATTATCCACCTGTTCCTTTCTCCTCACCAATGCTGCTGTTTTCTACAACACCCTCATCCTTGTCTCTGTGATGCCCAGAACAACCCTTTTGAATAGTTTAACAAAGCCCATCTTCATGCTCCTTTTCAATCCCCCCATCTACAGCCTGAGGACCAGAAAGTTTGCAGAGAGGGAGACACTTAAAAAATGCTCAGGAAAGCTGTGAGTGGCACAGAGGCCCCATTGGAGTCATGGGCACACAGGAAGAATTCACTTCTGATTCTCTTCCAAACAGTGCCTGATGAGCTAGACAGGTGTTTACTGTGCCCCTGGAACTGTGAGATACGGAGAAAACTTTTGGTGTAGGAAGGGCCAGAGAGGTGCTATTAGAGCTGGCTGCAGTCATTGTGAGATCTCTCTCAAACATCTTGGAAAAATCCAGAGAGAGCAAGGAGATTCCAAGATCCTCAGAAAAGGCAAATAACAAACCCAGCTTCAAGAAGGACAAGAAAGAAGACTGGGACTATTACATGTAGATCAGCTTCACCTCAGTCCCTGGGGAGGTGATGAGACAAATGCTCTTGCAACCATCTCCAGGCCATTGAAGGACAAGAAAGGGATGGCTGAGGCCATTGAAGGACAAGAAAGGGACGGCTGAAACCGCGTGAGAGGAGAAAGAAGGGCATGTTGTGTACCTGGACTTTTGCCAGTCCTTGAATGTGGTATCCCGAAGACTTAGAGCAGGTTTCTGATCTCTGAACTGAAGATCTGGATGATGCGATGGGAGGGAAGTTGGCTGGCTGATCGGGAACAAATGCCATCAGCGGTACTGATGGAGCCAGAAACTATCAGCATCCCTCAGTGACCACAAAAATTTCACAAAAATGGCTTAAGAGCCTAGCATTCTGGAAATTAAGACTTTTTCAGCTATTATTTAAAGATGTTTGTTTGTTTGTTTGTTTGCTTGTTTCTTTATTTCTTTGTTTGTTCCTTAGTTTGTTTCTTCTGCATAGGTTTGTATAAAATTTACATTTTAGGTTTGATTCAGTTATTCACACAGAGGTCTCCACTGTCTCCAAGATACTCTGGGTAACTGAGGCACCCAGGAGGGAAAGATAAGCCAGGATCCCTTCTGGTTCATGCGCTGGTTTGCAGGCACGGTACCTCTGGGGTGGTGCAGGGCTTGACCTTCCTCCAGTGCTGCTGGGTGGGCTGTGAAGAGGCCTCTCCAGCACAGAAGTACAATGAGTCCCTTTGGGTGCTGGCTGAGAGGTCACTTCTGACTGGTCAGCACAGGGGACAGAGACACTCTGAGGTCATGAGGGTCATCAAGAAAGCTTCCCCCAACAAGATGACACATGTAGGGAGGTCAGGGGGAACCTGTGCAAGAGAGATGGGAGATTTGGGGGAAGGGAGAGAGACTTTGCCAAAAGACATGAAAGAAAAGGTAAAATGGTTTTTGGTGATATTCTTGTGAAAACACAGACTGTGAAAACATTTCTGTTTAGCCCCTTGTCGTGGTTTAGCCCGAGCTAGCAATCACAACCACAATAGCTGCTCGCTCACTCCCACCCCCCACCCCCAAATGGGGGAGAGAATCAAAAGCGAAGGGAGAAACTCCTGGATTGAGATAAACACAGTTTAATAAAATAACAAAATAATACTAATATGCCACCATGGCTAGTAACACATATAAAATGGAAAATGGAATATAAAATAAGAAACTCAATTCAATGCCTCACAAACTCCACCTGCACCAAGCAAGAGAGAGAGCAAGGTCCAAGAAAGAGAGAGAGCAGCCTGGTCGTGAACACCTGATCCCAGGGGAAGAGGGAAAAGTGCAGAAAGGCCCAGAGGTCATTGCAAAATGGTAAAATGGCAAAAGGTCAACCCAAAACAAACTCCCAAATGGAACTCCACCGAAACACAGCAGAACTGAAACAGCTCTCGATTTCTGCATCCAGAAAACCCTGCCCTCCTTCAGCATGAAGCCTGATGCTAATGTCATGGAATATTCTCATTGGTCAGTCTGGCTGTCAGTCAAGCTCTGTCCCATCCATGCCTCCCTTCCCAGCTGCTTCGCACCTGTGGGCACAGAGCTCAGAAAGACCTTGGCTCCCAGACAGCAACTAAGATAATAGGCTCTTGTATTCTCTTTGTTTCACTTCAAAACCACTGGAAAGTTACTTGGAGAAAAACATTATCTCTGTCCCGGGGTGTTATCTGATTTTTCCCAAACTAAATCCAAACAATGACCATGCTAGCTGCAAAAAGGTTTCTAACTGCATGAAGAAAATTAACTCAGTTTCAGTCAAAACAACACAATGAGATTTGAGCAAACTTTTCTAGAGGAAGATGTGGGTCAGGGGGGCTGGAACTAGATGATCTTTAAGGTCTCTTCCAACCCAAACCATTCTGTGATTCTAAGGGAAGAGGGAGATGTGTTTCATTATCCTCTCCACAAGATAGAATACCTACCCCAACACAGTAAAGACATCAATACCAGGGCAAAGAGCGTAGACTTTGTTTGTATTAACGTGTTCCCAAGCTCAGCAAAATCAGGAGATAAGTAGCACAGACATAAAACTCAGTGACCTGAGCAGACACTCCCCACCAAATAGCTACTATAACTATAGCACCATTAATACAAAACTGCCCTTGTCTCATGCCCCACATTGGGCACAAAAAGGAATGTAGTGGGTTAACCTGGCTGCCACATTTTAGTTCCACTAAACCACACAATCACTCCCCTGCTCGAGAGGACATGGGGAAGAAAAACTCATTGTTTGAGATAAAGGCAGTTTAATAAAGAAAAGCACAGACCGCCTGTGGAAGCAAAAGCATTTATTCTCTGCTTGCCATCAGCAGGAGATGTCCAACCCTTTCCCGGGAAACTGGGCATCAGTTCATGTAGCAGTTGCTTCAGAAGGCAAATGCCTTAATTATGAATCCCCCCTGCACACCTCGGCTCTTCTCATGGCTTTTATTGCTGAGCATCACAAGAGGACAAGCAAGCTCCAGCTGGTCTGACTATACTGACTGACTTCCATGGTCATGGGGAACCTGAGAACATTCCCTGCTGTCATCAGGGGAAGACTCAGAGGGGAAGACACCACAACACCATTCGGGTTTCCACTCTCCTGAATGGGAGTTCAGGAGGTCTCAGGTCTGACCTCCTTCTCACAGCATGTTCAGCTGTGGAGTGAGACCACGTTGCTCAAGGCTTTACCATGTGGGGGCTGGAAAACATCCAAGGACAGAGACAGCACAACAAAGCTGGGGAAGCTGCTCCAATGCTTTGATGCCTTCACTGAGAAGGATATTTTCCTTATCTTCAGCCTGAACCTTCCTTATTTCAACATCTGATTGTTGTCTATTATCCTCCTGCCAAGCATGGCCATGACAAGACTGGCTCCACCTTCTGGAAAAACCTCCCCGCAGGGACAGAGAGGCTGTTACAAGGTGCCCAAAGCCTTCTCTTCTCCAGGCTGAACAAGGCCCTTTCCTTCAGTTTCTCCTCCCAGCAAGTGTCCCAGTCCCTGAGCATCTTAGCAGCCCTCCACTGACCTCTCTCCCAGTTATCAACATCTTCAGGGGTTAGTCTATGCCAGGTGCAGGACCTGCCCTTTGTCCTTCTCTGTCATGATGTTCCTGATAGGACAGCCCTCCTGCCTATGAGGTTTCCCAATTTAGCATCAGCAACAAATGTGGTGAGAGTTGTCTCCTCAAGGTCACAGATTATCAAAGTATTAAACTGCCCAGGTCTCAGCAGAGTCCCCTGTGCTGCCCCACAAGCCCCCAGTAAGTCCCAGTGGTCTCGAGGTTGGGCATGAGACCCCTTCACCACTGCTCTGTCAGCCTCATATCCAACTGGTGTTCACCCACCTGTTTGTTAACCCATCCAACTGTAATGGCCTACCTTGGGTACAAGAATATTGAGGGACACCATGCCAAGAGTCTTGCTGAAGCTCAGGTAAATGACATCCACTGTTCTGCCCTCACGCAGAAACGCAGTTACTTCATCATGAAGGCAATCAAGTTTGTGAGACATTAATTACCCTTGCTAAGTCCACGCTGATGGTTTTCAGACACATTTTTCTCTTTTAGGTGCCCAGAAATGTCACCCAAGAGAACTCATTGGACAGGTCACTCCTCACCAAAGTGTTCTTGTACAGCTTGTGGTTCCCTGGCTGGCACTTTTGGCTGCAACATTGGTTTGTTTTCACTCTCAAGAGACCTCTACCAATCCTGTGGCCTTTCAAAGGGGATATACTGAAGAGGTGTTGATCTCCTGCAACATCCTTGCCACTATTCTGCCTGTTATATAGTGTATTTAATTTCTGTGATCTTTCATCTGTTTTCACCTGTCCTGATACAATGACTGTTTCTAAAGTCTTCTTTTCAGGTGCAGACTCTCTAGACAAAGGCTCTTTCCATCATTCTCTAGTTTTCTCCTTCTCTTACTCTTTATTCATTCAGATTCTGCTCAGCTTGCCAGCTGCTGTTTTGAACTTCAGGTAGTTAAATGTTTGCCTGTTTTGCAGTAGTCTAATTGTCTCCTTAGTCAACTCTTTAATTATGTTTGTATCTTTATTCTTTTATCTGCTTACCTAAAACATTTCTCATAAGATTATCCCTTGTTGAAAGACAACCTCATTAGAGGCAGCTTGTACTTAACTTATGGTGGAGAAGTGTGTTTTATTATTTTTGAAGCTTAATTGTGCTTCACTTCTCTTTGTTTGTAATTAGGAAAAATCATTCGGTGTCTCTGTGTAGCCAGCTTTCTAGGAAGAGCATTTGGGAGATGGTGCAAAGGAGCTGTAACATCGAGCTGCAGAGAAATGTGGACAAATCTGACGTAACAAAAAGTGAGAACAAGTCCCAGGGGGCAACGAGAGAAAGGGTAAGGTTGGGCAGGTGAGGAGGAGCATTGTCCATACCATGTTGAATGCCAAGGGACTGCTTTTCCTACCTGTCCAGACCTACTGAGGAGACATTCTGGATCATTATCAACCAGAGAACACTACTATCACCTCTTCACTGAACAGAAAAGGAACATAATATGCCCTTCAAAATACAGAATAATTTCTGCTAGGTGCATTTTGAAATCTTCCTTCTTTGCTACATTATGAAACAGCTCAAATTAGTCTTGAAGACTTGAAGAAAATCACAGGAAGGGAAATAGTTCATTAATACTTTCTGTATTTTAATGAGCCCCATGGTGTATTTGGCCCTTAGTCCATGAACTACAGATACTGAGGGGAGACTGAACAAATCGCTCAAGAGGTGGAAGTCAGAAGCGTAACTCAAAGTACCTTGAAACATTGATTAACCCCACTGAGGGTCATTATTGACAAAGACTCTCTATGGACTCATTAGAGAAGATAATTGAAGGTTGTGATTGCAGGTAGGAAAAGGCACTGTACAGGTCATTCTGCTATGGAGAAAATCCTTGGTTTGTTTTACCAGCCTAAAGGCCAAACCCTGACCCCAGGCCCTGGGAAGGCACATCCCTCATGCGTGGCTCAGGGCTCTTCCTGGAGCAGTCGGGTGTGAGTTTGAGCAAGGCCAAGTGTAGGAAACTGTACAACCCCTCCTGGCTTCCCCAAAAAGGGGCAACGAGAATCAAAGCCCAGAGTCTCAAAACAGAGTTTATCCTGGCAGGTCTCAGAGACAGATACAACTGCCATAGCCAGGGGGACAAAGACCTTGGTCCTGTGTGGCCTTTCAGCCTCACCAGAGCCCTTGGCAATCTCTACTTCAGGTTACTTATACTGTCCCTTCAGGCACCTTTGTCCCTTCAGGCTGTTGACATCCATCTTGCTTTCCTACCTAGCTCTCATCCCAGCATTTCCTACTTTCACTGATGTCTCTCCACCCTCTCTGGTCTTTCCTTGAAGCCCAAAGACATGGGCTGATCCAGACTCCCTCTGCGTGACCTCTTGCACCACAGCACTGCCCTTGGACTGAGATGTCTTTTTCTGAATCTCTAATCTGAACCTTCCAAGTTGCAATTTGTGGAGGTTTCCTTCTCTTTCTACTACAAAGAAAAGCTCCATTATCTCTGAAACCACCCTTCAAGCAGTTGCAGGCTACTGCTACAGTGCCCTGAGCTTCCACTTCACCAGGCTCAAGAAGCCCAGGTTTCTCAGCCTCTCTCAAAGGCCCCAAACCCCATCCTGGCAGATCTCTGAAGTTTCTCTGGTTCCTCTCCATTCCTCCAGAACAGGGAGTCCCACACCCAGACACACTAGCCCAGATGTGGACACCGCAGCGCTGATTCAAAGGGGACGATAATTCCGTTGTTTGTTTGGCCACACTCCTCCTAATGCAGCCCCACATGCCCTTGGCCTTACTCATGGTGAGCATGCACCACTGGCTTGTATGGCATCCCTCGTAATGCCCAGCCCCTTCTGCTCAGAGTCACTCCTGAGCTGTTCAGGTCCCACCCTGCCCTCATGTGTGGGGTTATTCTGCCCCCAGTAAAGAACTGGCAACTTCTCCTTGTAAAATTTCATGAAGTTTTTATTGTCAAATCCCAGAGTTTCTCAAGGTTCTCCTGGAGTGAAGCTCTGCTTTGCCAGCTGTTAATGAGTCTGTATAGATGGCCGATCTGATTTGTGGTGGCCCTGACAAGATCAGAGTGTCAGGCATTACAAGCCACTCCAGATTATAGAAGGAGGTACTAGTTTAGTTGAATAGCTGACCAAGGGAGGAATCCCCATGGTCAAAAGCTGAGAAAGATCGAATGAGAATACAAAGGAAGCCAAACTCAGGCCAGGGAGGATATCTTGCTGGTAAGCAAGAAGCTATGGGAGGCTGTTTTTGTGTCTTCCCAAAGACTCTTCCTCTCCTGGCTTTTCGCTTTCGAAGTAAAGGTACAGAATGGGCTGCATTAGTGGGAGTGTGACCAACCAGACGAGGGAGATGTCATCCCCCTTGACTCAGCACTGCCAGATGTTTGAGGGAGGTCATCCTTCTCTACTCAGCGCTGCTACAATTTGTCTCGCTCACTTCCCTCAGGGTTTTCTAGCCCCTCCACCTCTTCCAGCAGTCCTGCTTTGTCTTCTTGAGAAAAATGTATCCAGGAGACCATTCCCACCATGTGGGATCAGGGAATACATTCTACTTTCCCTTAAACCAAAGACTTCTAGTAGAGGTCCATGGTATTCAAAGTGACTACCAGGGCCTAAAATTGTGACATTTCCTCCAGTTGTCTAAGGGACAACTGATCCTCTTCCTAACCTTCATCAGGAGGTTCTGTGATCCTGACCAGAAGACCATTGAACCTGGGCAGTTAGAGGCCCACATAACAGTTAACTAAAGTAGACCCAGGGCTGTGCCCATGTACAGCTTGGCCTTCAGTCTGTGTTGTGCTGAGCACACAGTTCTGCAGGTTGCAGGATAGACTGGGTTACAACAGGGAAGTCTGCAGGAAGCTCCCACCTGCTGCCAGTGATTAGGCCAACTGCATGTCTTTATGTAAACCTGCAGCAACAAATTCACATGTGAAGAGCCCCTTTTAGGGCCAGTAGAAATGACAACTTGATTTATTTCCTTGTAAAAAAACAAAGTGATCAGTGGAGCGAAATGGAATAACACTTCCAAGGATGAGTTCTGCAAGACGAGCTGCACCAGCTGACCAGGCAAAAGTAACCTCACCAGAATCTTCCAAGCCACATGCTGTTCAACTCCAGAGACAGAACTGACCTCACAGCCACCTTCACAGTCCCATGCTGCCTGCTGGAGTAGGAGTTTCTAAGGCACAGCTTTATTAACAGCACTAAGGCCATGTACCAGCAAGTTGGTCACGTTCTCTTGTTTTATGTGAATAATTTGAGGCAGCCACTTAGCAAAACAAATTTTGTTCTGTATTTAGAGTGTAACATTCTCTCTATGTACTTCTGTTTCACTGGCTTTTAAACCTCTCCCTGTTCTGTCTTCAAAGAGCTTTCCAAGGGAGAGATTCTTTACATCATAGAATAACTCAGATTGGAAGAGACCTGAATTTCATCTTGTCTGACTGCGCTGCTTGAGGCAGGTGAACTCGATGGGGTAGCTGAAGGGCTCCCCACAGTTTGCCTTTATCCACAAAGGACCATAAGGTGAGCTCTATCCCATGATATAGGATGATAATGAAGATGTTCACAGGTGATGGCTCAAGTGCAGGTCACTGAGGGATGCCAACAGTGACTGGCTGCCAGGAGGAGTCCATTCCACTGATGGCATCTGGGCCTGACCATCCAGCCAAACTCCCACCCACATTGTCATCTTTATTTTCCATCCAGATGTTACCAGTATGACTATGGTAGAACATGTCAAAGGCCTACTTTCCTACTTTCCCCTCCCATGCAGGTTCTGCACTCTTCTTTGTTTCCTTCAAGTGCCTGGAGATGTCTGGAAGAGCACTCACTCCGTCACTTGCCCAGGGCCTGAGGTGAGGCTGCCCAGCCTGTAATTCTACCAATCATCTTCCTTTTTAACCTACTTGAAGACAATTTTGGTATTTTCTTTCTCAGAGGACCATGGAACCTCCCTTATAGCCACAACTTTTCTGAGGTGTTTGAGAGACAGAGACACCAGCCACCTCCACCAGCAACTCTCTGCCCCTTCCCACACCAAAGGCTTTCTCTATATCCTGTCCTTCCAGGTGAGTTTCTGGGACACAGCAAATGCTGTCCATGTCCTCTGGGTCTGTTCAGAAGAAAACGGCAGGTCAACAACTCTGATGGTCTCTGAGTGAACCTCAAAGCTTTCCTAAAATTTTTTTCTCAGTGCTCCACTTCTGCTCAACCTTGCTGGTTCTTGGGCTGCAGGTTGAGCAGGGATGTGAGGATGGTGTAGGAAAAAGGCTTTGTCAAACTGTCTCAGGAGTGCTGTTCTGGCATCATGCAGTCAAGCATGAACGTGCTGTAGAAAACAGTGGCACTGGTGAGGTGAGAGGGGCAGGTGGAGAAGGTCTTCTTCCTGGCTAGACCGGGGTGAAGAGCAGCAATGCATTCACAGGATGCCCATGTGAATGGGAGGGGAAAACTGGCTCTAAAATGGTGATTATGAAAACATGAGTGTCACAGTATTACTGCAGGAGATCTCCAGCAATGAGACAAAATTACAGAAGTTGTCAGCTCCATTGAGGTCACAGAACTCTGGGGCACGAATGAAATTATGTCTGTAAGGAATAGAAATCCCTGTAGCCAAGGCACAGGTGCCTTCTGGAGACAGACCATCCAGTGCATGTCTCTTCCATTCAGGTGGTTTCTTGGGGAAGTTACTCTCAACATGAAGTGACCTCAATACACTGTCCCACAAGCCTCCATGGCCTCCACAGCAACAGCTGATGGCCTTTATGCTCATTCAGCTTCATCTCCCCCAACATACGATGTGCATGCTCATATCTTGCCTCAATGTAACCTGGACTTCTGACCTAGTCACTTGGTCTCCTTCCATGGAGGGAAGAACAACCTCTCTCAGCTGTGGTGAGAGGACAATGACCTACAAGGTGGTTGCAAGGAGCTGGTCTGTGACAATTGTCCTGGAGTAGGTGCCCCATGTTGTCCAGGAGCTTGGGCACAGACCAGACCCTGCTCTGCTGGTCTTTCACGTCTCTCCCAGGAGGCCTGGCTGTGTGAGAACATTGCTGTGTGCCCCCACCATGCACACTCACACACTTCATCTTTTCACTGGTGGTTTCCTCTCTGGGGCACTTTCCAGTCCAGCTCCTCCCCAGCTCTCCCCACATCCTGCTCTCACTCCAGCCCAGCCCAGCTCAGCAGGAAAGCCCAGTCTGGGCAGGCCCTGTAGAGTGAGATGGAAGAAACAGGTCAGTGACAGTGTCTCTCTGGCCGCCACGCTCAGGATGTCCCAATGCCCGGCAGCCTCCAGCACCCTGTGCCAGCCCTGCTCCCCAGGACAGCACCGAGTCCTGGCCCCGGGGCTCTTCAGGCAGCTCCTGCTGCCCCATGGACAGGGCAGCCTGCCCCAAACTGGCACCCACGGCAGAAAAGGGTTTCTCTTTCCGTGTCTGCACACACACGGTGCCCTGATCTTCTCCTGGGACAGCCCATCTCCCCACAGAGCCTTTCCCCAAGGAGAGCACATCTGCACTGGCCTGGCCAGATGTTCCTGCACCCTGTTCCCACACTCCCCACAGCCCCCGAGCTGGGGCTTTTGCTCTGTGCAGTGAGTGAGCTGTGATGCCCAGGCTGTGGTGACTCTGCAGGGACATACTGGTCAGGTTGAGAGACAGACCCAGCTGATGTTGGTCACTGTCACTATGAACACCTCCCACACGAGCTCTGAGGTGGTCATGGAGGGTGCTCAGAGCTACCCTGCCTTATCCACCATCTGCCTGGGTGCTGGCCACCAACAACCCAAACCTGAACCACCAGCTCTAAGTCCCTCAAAAGCCAAACTGGGACCCTGATCTCATCCCACTGATCCCACAGAAAATACAGAAAACAAAGCCTTTTGAGGGTCTATTCCTCACACATATTCTTGAGAGAGCCTATGGAAAAAGACCTAAGCCTTCGAGCACTGTGCTAAGGAGATCCCCTTGCTGAGGGAGATGCTGTTCTGGAGGCAGCTCTGTCACAGAAGTGCCCATTGCCTGTCCTTGCCTGTGGTCACAGGACTGACACGCAGCGGGACTGTAACCAAGGGTCAGGAGTGCTCAGAACTTACACCAACACAAGGGCTCAAAGGAGAGTGGGGAAGTGGAAGGAGAACAGCTCTGAAAAGGACAAGGCTGGTGCTCCCTGGCAGGGCTGCTGTGCTGAGACTGTTTCTCTTCAGCTCTGCACACAGACACTTTGTATTCAGCTTCACAAAGCTCTCGAAGGATCTCAGGCAAACAGTTCAGTGCAAGGTCCTTTATTTTGTTTAAATACACAGAGAGCATGGCTTCTCATTTACACAGTCTGTGACTCAAACTATAAATGTAGACAGTGAATTAGAAGTGGAATGAAAAAAGGCATTACTTTGTGGGCAATATTATCACAGTTAAAAAAAGCAAAACCAAGTAAGCCTCCCCCAACTCCAAAACCCATCAAAAACTATAAGATATACAAAAGAGAGTCTGAGCCTGTAATGAGTTCTGTATCATGAGTGATGTGCAGAAGACAGGAAGTTTATTGCTTTTGAAATGCATTCAGCCATTAGTTTCCTCAGGGCATCCTTGAGCTCCTGGTTCCTCATGCTGTAGATGAGGGGATTCACTGCTGGAGGAACCACCGAATACAGAAATGACGCTGCCAGGTCCAGGGATGGGGATGAGATGGAAGGAGGTTTCAGGTAAGCTAATGCACCAATGCTGATAAAGAGAGAGACCACGGCCAGGTGAGGGAGGCGGGTGGAAAAGGCTTTGTGCCGACCCTGCTCAGAGGGGATCCTCAGCACGGCCCTGAAGATCTGCACATAGGACACCACAATGAACACAAAACAGACAAATACTACTAAGACACTGACCACAATAATCCCCAAGTTCCTGAGATAGGAATGTGTGCAGGAGAGCTCGAGGATCTGGGGGATTTCACAGAAGAACTGGTCCAGGGAACTACTTTGGCAAAGTGGTATTGAAAATGTATTGGCTGTGTTCAGAAAAGCACAGAGAAAACAGCTGCCCCAGGCAGCTGCTGCCATGTGGACACAAGCTCTGCTGCCCAGGAGGGTCCCGTAGTGCAGGGGTTTGCAGATGGCAACAGAGCGGTTGGAGGACACGACCGTGAGAAATTAAAACTCTACTGCAAGAAGAGAGATAAACAGAAATATCTGTGCAGCACAGCCTTCATATGAGATGGCCCTGGTGTTCCAGAGGGAATTTGCCATGGATTTGGCAACGGTAGAGATGGAGCCCAGGTCAACATGAGAGAGGTTGAGGAGGAAGAAGTACATGGGGGTGTGGGGGTGTGGAGGTGCTGGTCCCAGGCTATGGTGGTGATGATGAGGCCGTTGCCCAGGAGGGCAGCCAGGCAGATGCCCAGGAAGAGCCAGAAGTGCAAGAGCTGCAGCTCCCATGTGTCTGAGAATGCCAGGAGGAGGAACTGGGTGATGGAGCTGCTGTTGGATGTTTGCTGCCTCTGGGCATGGAGACCTGTTCACAGAGGAAAAGACAGTGTGCCTCATGCAAGACTGTTGTAGGCTTCCAAATCTCTTCTAATTCAGTTATGAATCTTTGAGGTTGATTAACCTTCAAAGGAAGTGTTTTCCCAGGATACATTAATAAAGAGAGGTATTCCTATTGTAAGAACCCCTTTCTTTGAATTCTCTAGGTAATACACGCCAACTCAACAACTGGTCTTTTCAGCTATCTGCATGGTTTTCCAGATCATTATAAAATGTACATTTTGGGTCCATGGAGTCTCCTGATTTAAAAGTGAACCTGCTATACTGTATAACAGGCAAAGTTTTATGTAACTGTCATACATGTTTAAACAAATTTCTACAAAGAAAATAGGCTAAGATTAATGCTACAATGAATATTAACACACCTCTTTGAATACGATCAAATTATGTATAAGATTCTATTTCAGTCCAAGTGCAGTTCATTATGTTTTTCTAAGTTTTAGTGTAAAAGGAGTGATCTTTTCTGATTTCTACCCGGTCTCCGTACTTTTCTTTAATCTAATGTGATGTTTCCCAGAATCGATTCCTTTATGTTTCACAGTGTTAGTTACCAACAGTCCCACACAGAGGCCTCTCCACTGCTCTTTCAAGGTTTGTCCTTTCAGGTCCAAGGGCAGACTGGACCTCCAGGTCAGAAGGAAGGCACAGGCACACCCAGTGCCACAGGTGGTTTCTTTTTCCCAAAGACAACATGTATTCAGTAAGCATTTGGTTCCCCAAAATATGCATTTGATTCATTTTTTCAGTCAAGTTTACTGAATAGAGTCTCAATATTTCAAAAGGGCTTACTTTTTCTCTTATTCTTTAAGTAATGTGAATTCTCAGTAAATTAATTAGCAATACATTTATACATTTTACATTGATTTCCTGTCACATTTAAGCTAATTGTCTTTTTATAGATTGCTTGATTCACACTTTTTTCCTGCCTTTTCACTAGATTGATCCCATCTTGCCCCCAGAAGAGTAAAAATAGTTCACATTATTTCTGCTATAAAAAGGGGAACAGCCAAAAGGTATGATTTTATTCAATAATTTCTTTACTACTTCTCTAGCTTTGTTGGTCTGGCATGGGAGACCTTCAGGTCTGTTCTGGTTTGACTGAAAATGAGTTAACTTTCCTCATGCAGTTAGAAACCTTACTTTTTCATAGCTGGCACGGTCATTATTTGGATTTAGTTTGAGAACAAGAGATAACACCCCAGGAAGGAGTTGATGTTTGTAATTGCTCTGGTCTGAGAGCCAAGGACACTCTGAGTGCTCTGCCCACTGGTGTGAGGCATCGAGGAAGTGGGGAGGAACGGGGCAGAGCTTGATTGACATCCAAGCTGACCGATGAGAGTGTTCCATCCCATTAGCCTCACGCTTCATCTTTAGGAGAGTTGGGATCTTCTGGCCTCTCTCTCTCGGGCGTTCTTGCTCTTGGGCATTTTTTTTTTTCCCCTGTGAGTTCTTCCTTAGTTTTTTTATGGGAGCCAGGGGAGTTCAGTTCAGGACGTTTGATTTGGCCTTTTGCCATTTTGGAGAGGCCTCTGCGCTTTTCTGCGTTTTTTCTCTCTTTGGGATCAGCTGTTGGGACCAGGGTGCTGCTTCCTGGGACTGACTGTGTGCAGACAGCATTTGTGAGGAATTGCATTGCGTAGCTTTTATCGCTATATTATATATATACTTATTAGCAGTGTATTAGTATTTTGTTATTTTATTAAACTGTGTTTATCTCAACCCAAGTTTCTCCTTTCCCTTTCGAGGGAAGTGGGGGAGTGAGTGGCTACCGTGGTTTTATTGCCAAGGCATTGAGTCTTTGCATTTTGGTTATTGATACTTTGGTGACCCAAGTGACATGTGGAACTTGTCTGCCTTTCGGAGGGATACCAGTGCATTGGGCCTTTGCATTTTGGAAGCTTTGGTAACTTGGGTAACTTTAAAAAAGGGAAAAAGAAAAGAAAAAAAAAAAACTAAAAGGAAAAAAGAAAAATAAGGAAATTAGAGAAAAAAGAGAAAACACTAAATAAAAGAGAAAAACAAGAAAACAGTAATTTGATAAAGGTACCTTTAGTGACTTTGTTGTTGTTGCATTAGTAATTGTATCATCGTTTGCATCTTTAGTGATTTGTTGCTGTTGTTACTTGTGTCTTCGATGATTTTCCAGTCCAATACTTATGGTTAACCAATTGTCTGTTATTGTGATTGTGAAAACAGGTAGTGGATAATCGACAGGAGGGATTCGGAAGGAATCCCCTTCCCAGGTTGTATTTTGTGACGTTGGAAAGAGATTGTTTGACTCCCTGGGGAACAGCAACCAGGGAGAATTTGATTGAATTTTGTAATCAATGGAAGCCACTGTAAATAATATGAATATGCTGCACAGATCTAGGTGGGTGTACTTTGTGATGTGTAGTATACTAATGCCTTATATGTAATATATCATAAGAAGTGTATTTTAAATCATATATTGCCTATTGCATAATGCATATTACACAATAAATGAGGATACATAGGCATTATATTTATCCCCTTCAGATCCGTCTGTTTTGACCCTTGAACAGGATAATCAGGGAAAGAGATTGAAACACTGTTGTATAGGGCAGATATTGGCAGGGAATATACAGGGAACTTAGATCAAAATTGTCCTTTGGTCGATCCAGGGTGGGATCATAACATTCTTAAATCTAACAGGCTGAATTGTTATTGACAGCGGATTTTATACAGGATTAGACACACTATACCTACAGCTATAAATATGCCAAAACTTTTTGAGATTAATCAGGATTGTAAGGAATCTCCAACTGGGTTTTTAAACCATCTCAAAGAGACATCTAGTTACAACAAATGATCGAAAAAAGGTTTAATCAGGTAATAGCTATGCAATTACATACTGCTATGGCTATGCACTTATTAAACACTCAGGGGAGATGTGGCAGTGTGCTAAGATTGGGCCTGTGAGAAACTGCAAGAGTCGACAGTGTGAGAACAAGCGCTAGTGGAAAAATACAAGAAGCAAGTACCGTACGCTATGTGAGACATCAAGGACAGAGGGACTGATACAGGATTGCTACATCAAGGACAGAGGGATAGCTTAGGATAGACAAAAACTGGTTTTATGACAGTAACTTTGGTGGGAACACGAAATAGATCGCTCATGTAAAAACTCACTTGGCAAATCAGCAAATGCTTGAGCAAGAATCATAGCAAGTATAAATGCAAGCCTGAGTTTGTAATAAATGTCTCTCTTTGCACCTTCCCGAGAGTCCGTGCCTCATTCACTGCACCCTCACTGGCTGTTTGTTGAAACACAAAGCCATGGGCTGATCCCGACTGCCTCTGGGTGACCTCCTGCACCGCAGCACTGCCCTTCCACTGACATTTCTTCCTCCTGATATCCAGAATGCACCTCCCAAGTTGTCCTTTTTAGTTATTATTTTTTCCCCTCTCCGGCCTCTTCCCACTACTATGGAAAGCTCGACTATCTCAGAAACTGCTCTGCAGGCAGGGACCCCAACCCGTCAGACTTCTTGTGGTCTTTAGCCTGATCAGAGAGAAGTAACCTCACCATGGACTCCTTATGCACCCATGGATGTTGAGAGACAGAGTGTTTCCCTTGTACACACAGATGCAGGAGTCACTGTGTCTCTCTGACCTCCTGCTGCCACTCCAGGAGGCTGGGTGGCACCTCAGCCCTGCCATTTGTCACCCTACTCTGCACTAACATGAGATGCCTCATGGCATGAAGAATGGACACAGGATCTTCTGTTCCAGGAAGCACATCCCAGTGCTACATTCAGGTGGTTCCCCAAGGGATGTTACTCTCAACATGAAATCACATCAAGACACTGTCTGTCCCACTGACCTTCATGGAACCCCAAAGAACAGCTGATGGTGTTTCTGCTCACTGGGGTTCATCACCTCAAAAGCACTTTGTGCATTTGTTTACATCTTGACTACACAATGCAAACATGGACATCTGACCTACTCATTAGTTGTGCTGCCACGGAGGGACAAAGAACCTCTTCAAGCTGAAGTGAGAAGCCAGTGCTGGAAATGGTGGTTGTGAGAGGCCAGTCCATGATGACTGACCTGCAGCAGGTTCTCTAGGTGTCCAGTGGACATGGGCACAACCACTCAGTGAGAAAATGATTTACGTTATATATGCTATGCACAAGATTATGGGCAGTTTATTGCTTCATAAAACAGCCGTTCATTAGTTGCCACACTGAATCCTTGATCTCCTTGTTCCTCATACTATAGATGAGGGGGTTCACTGCTGGAGGCACCACCGAGTACAGAACAAACACCACCAGATCCAGGGATGGGGAGGAGATGGAGGGGGGCTTCAGGTGGGAAAATATAACAGTGCTGACAACCAGGGAGACCACGGCCAGGTGAGGGAGGCAGGTGGAAAAGGCTTTGTGCCGTCCCTGCTCAGAGGGGATCCTCAGCACGGCCCTGAAGATCTGCACATAGGAGAAACAGATGAAATCAAAACAGCTGAATGCCACTGAGAAAGAAATCACAAGAACCCAGACTTCCCTGAGGTAGGTGTCTGAGCAGGAGAGCTTGAGGATCTGGGGGATTTCACAGAAGAACTGGCCCAGGGCATTGCCCTTGCACAGGGGCAGTGAAAATGTATTGGCCGTGTGCAGCAGAGCATTGAGAAACCCAGTGGCCAAGGCAGCTGCTGCCATGTGGACACAAGCTCTGCTGCCCAGGAGGGTCCCATAGTGCAGGGGTTTGCAGATGGCAACGTAGCGGTCATAGGCCATGATGGTGAGAAGAAAAAACTCTGCTGAAGCTAAAAATACAACCAGAAACACTTGGGGAGCACATCCTGTGTAGGAGATGGCCCTGGTGTTCCAGAGGGAATTGGCCATGGACTTGGGCACAGTGGTGGAGATGGAGCCCAGGTCGAGGAGGGCGAGGTTGAGCAGGAAGAAGTACATGGGGGTGTGGAGGTGCTGGTCCCAGGCTATGGTGCTGATGATGAGGCCGTTGCCCAGGAGGGCAGCCAGGTAGATGCCCAGGAAGAGCCAGAAGTGCAAGAGCTGCAGCTCCCGTCTGTCTGTGAACGGCAGGAGGAGGAACTGGGTGATGGAGCTGCTGTTGGACATCTGCAGCCTCTGGACACAGAGCACCGAACAAAGAAGAAGAGACAGTGACATGTTAGGGGAGAACTCTCTGAGGAAAATCAAAGCCATTTCTCACACACACTCCCCTGCTCCACACCCCTTGTCCTTTTCCAGACCTTCCTCCAGCTCCGTGTCTGAGCCCTGGGTGGTGCTGGCTGGAGGTGCCATGAGGAGCAGGGCCTGTGCCTGCTGGCTGCCGAGGAGTCAGCCCTGCTCTGCAGCAGGGGGCATGGGAATGGGGGGCAGGGACAGAACGGGGGTTCAGCTTTGTCAGATGGAGCCACAACATGTATCACCTTTCCTAAGGGCTAAGCACCCCATGTTTGGCCAAGGACACCCACGACTCCTTTCAAAAACCCAACTTTATTTTGTCTGCACAGCATCTCTTTGCTTCTCCATGGGGCTTTCAAATAAAACAAAGATGCTGTAAGACAAGTTTGCATCCTGGAGGGAAGCTCACAGTTGGAAGGAAACCTCAAGGCCATAATAAAGATAGATGATGGCATCGGATTGAGGGAGACTCAGCTCATTCCCCAACCCCACAGACTGCATTGCCCACAGCCCACTGGTCAGAGCAAAGCTGGGACACGTGAGCCCACGGACACACCTGCAGGAAAGGACCCACAAGATCAGGCTGTGACTCTGCAGCTGAAACTGCCATCCCCAGAGAGCCTGACAGCAAGAACAAGATCCCAACAGCAGTGACCCAGAGCAGGGGAGCAAGAAGGAAAATGTGGTGAGGGTGGGTGTGAGAGAGGCCAGGGCAGAGGCAGCCGGGCACTCAGACAGCGTCACCCTTCCCCAGCTGTGCAGCCACCTCCCAGACACCAACACTGCCGGGCAGCTGCTCTCAGCCCCTGTGCTCTGCAGAGGAACTGGAGCTCTGGCTGCACAGGAGCTGCTTCATGCCTTGGAGCCCCCGGCCCTGAGGGCAGAGGCTTTGCTGGGTGGGACAGGAGGCCAGGGGGCTGCTACAGGAGGGATCTGCACTGCAGGGGATCACAGGGACTTTCCTCTCTTCTCCCTCCCGTAACAATTCCGGGTTGAGTTTCCTCTCATTTCTGATCATTTCCTGCTGCCTGGAGATTCTCCCCAGGAGGTGTTTCCCGTCCATGTCTGTTCCCTGTCAGTGCTCACCACACCATCCCACCCTCTGTGCCCTCCCCTGGCCCCTAGAGATCCTGCCTGTTCACAGGGCACTGCTGGGGGCATCTTCCGTCTGCAGGCTGGAAAACAGGACAGGTCAGATTAAGTGTAAGGTGTCCAGCAAAGGTGATGCTTTTCTGCATAGGCAGCGGAGAGGCAAGGCATGTCAGGATTCTTTTGAAGGCCTACTGCAGTTCATGTGTCTTCAAGTATTTGTTTGAAATTAAGAACGGCCTTAATCACCACCCCATTCCCCAGAGTAGGAGACTGAAAACACAAACTCAGTGAAGTTCCTTATTTTGTAGTACTCTTTGTCTTCTTCTTCTCCTTGAAACCTCCTTTTGTCAATATTCTGGAATGAGCTGGAGCTGTGAGCAGCCCCGACCCACGGAGAACCCAGCAGCAGAAGGACCCTGCCCTGCCGGGGGTCGCTCCTTCCCCCCACAGCTTCTCCCCTCAGTGTTGTTGGGATCTCCCGGGCAGGCTGAGCGCTGACCCTGGCAGGCGGCAGAGTCCCTGCCCAGCACAGCCCTGGGGTGCAGGGACCCTGCTCTGCAGGACAGCCCTGGGCACCCCTGCCTGCACATTGACATTTACCACCCCACAGCCACCCTGGGGAGAACGCAGCATTCACGTCTTGTCACTCTGACAGTGCAGAAGGCAATCCCTGCTCTGCAGCACATCCTCCCCTCTGCATCAGGGAATCTCTGAGAGCTGTACTTACATCTCTCGCAAGCTCTGCAATGTGACAGCTTTCTGAGATCCTACCATGATTTGCAGATGCAATGCCCTGCAGCCACAGACTTCATATCTGAGAGGATTTGATTTCTGCCGATCTCTCAGCATCCTCCCAGCCCAGACTGCGTTTCCCGCTCTGTGCCTGTCTCCTGTGCCCTCGTGCTGCAGGCAGAGCCCTCAGCCCTGCTGCGTGTGCAGAGGAGCTGCTCCTGGGCAGAGCTGTCTCTCTGCAGCGCCGCCACTGCCATGAGCTCCCTGTGTCCCAGGAGCCCAGCCCAGCTCAGCAGCACAGGAGCAGCCCATGATGTCCCTTTCTCTGTCTCCTCTGGGTTACCTCCAGGTGTCCCTGGGGCCTCCAGGGGCACATCCTTTGAGACAACCTCAAGTAATCATGATGTTAGTTGTGTCTGCTCTGCAGAGATACTTCTTGCCAGCATTGTATTCTTGCTAGTAAAAAATAAATTGGTATGAGAATATTCCAGGTGTGGTCTCCCCAGGGCAGAGCTAGAGTGGCAGGAGAACCTCTCTGAGCTACTGACCACCCCCTTCTAACCCGCCCCCAGGTACCATTGGCTTCCTGGCCACAAGGGCCCAGTGCTGGCTCATGGTGCACCCTGCTGTCCCCAGGACCCCCAGGCTCCCTTTCCCCTACACTGCTCTCCAACAGGTCCTTCCCCAACTTACACTGGAACCTGGGGTTCTTCTTGCCCAGATGTAATACTCTACACTTGCCCTTGTTCTATTTCATTACATTTTCCCCACCCAGCTCTCCAGCCTGTCCAGGTCTCTGATGGCAGCACAGCTTCCAGTGTCACCCACTCCTCCCCAGCTTGGTGTCATTCAGCAAACTTGCTGACAGTCACTCTATTTCCTCATCCAAGTCACTGATGAATTTATTGAATAGTACCGGCCCCAGCACTGACTCCTGAGGCACTGCACTACCTACAGGCCTCAACTGGACTCTGCCCCACTAACCACGACTCTCTGGCTTCTTCCCTTCAGCCAGTTCGCAGTCACCTCACTACACGCTCATCCAGTCCACACTTCCTGATTTTAGCAGCAAGGATGCTGTGGGAGACTGTGTCAAAGGCTTTACTGAAGTCAAGGTAGACCACATCCACTGTTTTGTCATCATGTATCCACCTTGTTATCTCTTCATAAAAGTCAATGTGGGTGGTCAAGCACGACTTCCCTTTGGTGAAGCCATGTTGACTACCCCTAAAGACCCTCTTATCCCTGATATGCCTTGAGATGGCACCAAGGAGAAGTCGTTCCATCAGTTTCCCAGGGATGGAGGTGAGGCTGACCTGTCTAGAGTTCCCTGGGTCCTCCTTCTTGCCCTTTTTGAAGACTGCAGTTACATTTGCTTCCCTCCAGTCCTCAGGCACCTCTCCCATTTGCCACAACTTAGCAAAGATGATGGAGAGCGGCCCAGCAATGACCTCAGCCAGCTCCCTCAGCACCCACTGGTGCATCCCATCCGGACCCATGGATTTATGGATTTACCTTCAAGCAGCCTTGCCCACAGGATTTCCCCCAGCAATTGCCTGAAAAAGCCAAAGTTTGCCCTGCTGAAATCCAGGGTTGCAATTCTGCTTGCTATCCTGCTCCTGCCACACGAGATCCTGAACTCCACCATCTCATGGTCGCTGCAGCCAAGGCAGCCCTCAAACTTTACCACCTCAACCAGCCCCTCCTTGTTAGTGAGGATGAGGTCCAGCAGCTCTTCTCCTGGTCGGCTCCTCACCCTTTGCATCAGGAAGTTCCCAGGGATGCACTTGCTGAACCTCCTGGACTGTGTCTGGCTGAGTCATTCCTTCCAGAAACATCAGGGCAGTTCAGACCCCCCGACAAGCAGGGCCTGTGACTGAGGCCGCTCTCAGCTGCTGGAGAGGCCGCGGCAACGTCCTCACCCTGAGCTGGTGGGTTGTGATGGACACCCACACCAGCTTCACCCTAATGCTCCCCGTGCTCCCAGTAACCCTCCCACTGACCCCTCCAGTGCTCCCAGTAACCCTCCCACTGACCCCTCCAGTGCTCCCAGTAACCCATCAGTGCTCCCAGTAACCCCTCCAGTGCTCCCACTAATGTTCCCACTCACCCCTCCACTGCCCCCAGTAACCCCACTAACCCCTCCAGTGCTCCCAGTAACCCCTCCAGTGCTCCAGTAATGCTCCCACTCACCCCTCCAGTATTCCCAGTAACCCTCCAGTGCTCCCAGTAATGCTCCCACTCACCCCTCCAGTGCCCCCAGTAACCCCCACTAACCCCTCCAGTGCTCCAGTAACCCTCCCACTGACCCCTCCAGTGCTCCCGGTAACCGTCCCACTGACCCCTCCAGTGCTCCCACTAACCCCTCCAGTGCTCCCCATAACCCTCCCACTGACCCCTCCAGTGCTCCCAGTAACCCTCCCATTAACCCCTCCAGTAGCTCCCAGTAGCCCCCAACTAACCTTTCCAGTGCTCCCAGCAGCCCCCATTGTTCCCAGTAATCCTCCAAGAACTCCCAGTTAACCCCCAGTGCTCTCACTAACTGTCCTTGTGCTCCCAGCAGGCCCCCACAGTGCTCCCAGTAACCATGCTGTGTTCCCATTAACCCCCCACTAATCGTCTTACTGTTTCCAGTAATCCTCCCAGTAAACCTCCCAGTGCTCCCAGCAATGCCCCCAGTGCTCCCAGCAATGCCTCCAGTGCTCACAGTGAGCCCCAGCAACCCTCTCATTGCTCCCAATAATCCCCCGCTAGCCCTCCCAGTGATCCCAGTAACCACCTAAAGCTTTCATGTGAGCCCTCAGCAACCCCCACTCTTCCCAGTAACCCCTCCCAGTTCTCCCAGTAACGCCCCACTAACCCCTCCAGTGCTCCCAGCAACCCCCATTGTTCCCAGTAATCCTCCAAAAATTCCCAATAAACCCTCAGTGCTCCCAATAACCCTCCCAGTGCTCCCAGCAACCACCTAGTGCTCCCAGTAAACCCCCACCAACTGGAATGTTCCCAGTAACCCCCACAATGTTCCCAATAACCCTGCACTAATCCTTCTAATGTTCCCAGTTACACTCCCAATAACTCTCCCAGTAAAGCCCCAGCAACCCTGAATGTTCCCAGTAATCCTGCAAGAACTCCCAGTAAACCCCCAGTGCTCCTAGTAACCCTCCCAGTGTTCCCAGAAACCCACCACTAATAAACCTACTGTTCCCAGTAACCTTCCCAGTGCTCCCAGTAACCACCTAGTGCTCCCAGTAACTCCCCAGCAACCAGCAGTGTTACCAGACACCTCCCCAGAGCACCCAGTGGCCCCCACTAACCCCTCCAGTGCTCCCAATAACTGTCCCACTGACCCCTCCAGTGCTCCCAGTAACCGTCCCACTGACCCCTCCAGTGCTCCCAGCAACCCCTCCAGTGCTCCCAGTAACCCCCACTAACCCCTCCAGTGCTCCCAGTAACCCTCCCACTGACCCCTCCAGTGCTCCCAGTAACCCCTCCAGTGCTCCCAGTAATGCTCCCACTCACCCCTCCAGTGCCCCTAGTAACCCCCACTAACCCCTCCAGTGCTCCCAGTAATGCTCCCACTAACACTTCTAGTGCTCCCAGTAACCCCCACTAACCCCTCCAGTGCTCCCAATAACTGTCCCACTGACCCCTCCAGTGCTCCCGGTAACCGTCCCACTGACCCCTCCAGTGCTCCCACTAACCCCTCCAGTGCTCCCCATAACCCTCCCACTGACCCCTCCAGTGCTCCCAGTAACCCTCCCATTAACCCCTCCGGTGCTCCCAGTAGCCCCCAACTAACCTTTCCAGTGCTCCCAGCAGCCCCCATTGTTCCCAGTAATCCTCCAAGAACTCCCAGTTAACCCCCAGTGCTCTCACTAACTGTCCTTGTGCTCCCAGCAGGCCCCCACAGTGCTCCCGGTAACCATGTTGTGTTCCCATTAACCCCCACTAATCGTCCTACTGTTTCCAGTAATCCTCCCAGTAAACCTCCCAGTGTTCCCAGTAGCCCTCCCAGTGCTCCCAGTAACCACCTAGTACTCCCAGTAACACTCAGGCAACCCCACATGCTTCCAGTAACCCTCCCAGTATTCTCAGTACTCCCCCACTAATCTTTCTAGTGTACGTAGTAACCCCGACTATCCTCTCCAGTGATCCCAGCAACCCCCATTGTTCCCAGTAAACCTCCAAGAAGTCCCAGTAAACCCCCATTGCTCCCAGTAAACCTCCCATGCTCCCAATACTCCCCCACAAATGTCCATCCTGGGGCCCTGGACAGCATCCTCTGGGCACTGTGGGGCAGGGGCAGGGTTGGTTGTACAGAAGTGGGTCAGCTCTCCACTCGGGTGGGGAGAGCTGCTGGGTGAAGCTGCCGGCCTGGCTCGCACAAGCCAGACAAGACCTCTTCTGGTTATCAGCATCGATGCATCCAGTCTTTCCTGTCACTGAATCCTAGAATCACAAAGTAGTTTGAGTTGGAAGTGACATTCACAGCCCCTCTGGTCCAGCTCGCCTCAGCGATCAGGGACATCTTCAGCAGCTCAGGTTGCTCAGAGCCCCGACCAGCCTGGCCTGGGATGTCTCCGGGATGGTTCATCCACCACCTCTCTGGGAAGCCTGTCCCAGTGTTTTACCACCCTCAGTGTAAAAAGTCTCTTCCTCATTTCATCCCTTGACTCTCCCCTCTTCTAGTTTAAACCATCACCCTTTGTCCTATCACAACAGCCCCTGCTCAAAAGTCTGTCCACATTGTTCTTATTGGTCCCTTTTCAGTCCAGAAAGGCTGCAATAAGGTCTCCCAGGAGCCTCTCTTCTCCAGCTGAACACCCCAACTCTTAAACAGGCAAACTCATGACATTTTAATTTTTCAATACACTAGTGTCACAAAAGCAGGAGCACATCTTTTTATATAGCATTTTATATAGCATCTATAATCCCCCGTAGAGCCCAAATGTCACCAGTGGTAAAAGTGCTCACAGAGCCAGTTACCAGTGGGATCCCTCAGGGACCAGCACTTGGGCCAACACTGTTGAACGTCATTATTCTCCCCCTGAATGATGTGATGCAGTGAACCTTCAGCTCCTTTGTGGATGGTGCAAAGCTGGGCAGAGGCCTTGGACAACCTCACCTGAGTCACCCTGCCCTGAGCAGGACAGTGAGACAAGATGATGTTCAAACCTGAGTTGCTCTGTGATTCCAGGAATCTTTCCTTTGGAAACGTTTTGGAAGAAGGAAGAGGTGGAGGAACAAGAAAATAAAAATACAGGCAGAGGAGGAGACCTAAAAGGTGTCAAATAAACAGAGCAGTTCTGTGAAGAATGTTTCTCTGCTCAAATTGTTAGCAGGAAATCTATAATCAGCTCCCCAAACTCCCTGTTCTGCTCATTGACCCCCTGCGATTTACAGCACATTCTTTACATGAGATTCTGCACTGAAGTCTGCACTGATTGTTACAGCTTCTTTGCAGGAATTGCTTCATGTTTCAGGAGAACTGGATGCAAACAGGCACCGGGGAATTTTTAATTAGAGGAAAGAAAAAAAAAAAAAAAAAAAAAGAACTTAATGATGTTTCTCAGTTCTGTGGTTAAATTAAATAGTTTCCAGCGAGATCCATTGCCATAATTGAAGAGTTGCCTGTAGGGAGTACAAGAGCAACTGCTGAAAGACTTTACGTGCCTGAAGCTCAAAGCAGAGTGAGAGCTGAGAGGCTCTGAATGAGCAAAGAGTGAGAGGTGAAGAACCTCTAGGGAACAATGGAAAGTGCAAATGTCCAGACAGGCTTCTGAAGAGATGAGTTCAGACACAGTGAGCTGGATAAGGACAGGTGGAAACTCCTGGATGTCCAGGGGATTAAATACACGTAGTGATAGACAGAGTTCTGGCACTGCAAGCACAGGGAAAGGCCAATGTTTCATCTCCCACAGTACATACACATTCCGAAAATTCATATTTTGGCAGAATAGAAATTCCACAGACATTTTATTGGAAATATTGAATTATTTCATCTGATGAAAAAAAGAGTAGGGGCTTTTTGTTCCTGTTGTTGTTGGTTTGGTTTTTAAGTTTTGAGGGGAATTCTCAGGTTTTTGGGCTGAGCTCCATGGTCTCACTATAAGCACCCAGTACAAACCTCAAGAAACTCCCGTGTACCTGAGGTGTTTGCCTGGGACTGGCAGGTATCAGACCAGACTGACAGAACGATGGTGCTTTCATCATTTATAATTAGTATTCAACACTTGTGCATCTAATTAGCTAAGTTTCAGGACTGTAGGTGAAGAGGCAGATATGTGAAGAGCACTTAGAAGATGTGATAGAAGAATATTCCAGTTGATAATAGAGAATCATAGAACTATTTCAGTTGGAAGAGAACCTCAGGAGCATTGAGTCCAACCACAACCTAAATCTAGAACTAAACCATGTCCCTAAGAACCTCGTCTAAACATCTTATAAACCCCTGCAAGAATGGTGACTCCACCACTGCCCTGAGCTGCCTGTTCCAATGCCTGACAACCCTTTCCAGGAAGAATTTTTTCCTGATATCCAATCTGAACCTTCCCTGGCACAATTTGAGGCCATTTCCTCTCGTCAGATCACTTGCTACTTGGGAGAAGAGACCAACCCCCTCCATGTTCAACCTCCTTTCAGGCAGTTGTAGACAGCGAGTAGGTCTCCCCTCAGCCCCCTGTTCTCCAGGCTGAACCCACCAGTTCCCTCAGCCGCTCCTCATCACACTTGTGCTCCAGGCACTGAGTAGCTTCGTCGCCTCCTCTTCACGCTCTCTGGTGCCTCAATGTCCTTCTTATGATGCAGGGCTCAAACCTGAACACAGGATTCAAGATGCGACCTCATCAGCACTGAGACCAGTGGCACAATCACGCTACTCCTGCTGGCCACACCATTCCTGATACAAGCCAGGATGCTGGTGGCCTTTTTGGCCATCTGGGCACACACAGCTCATGTTCAGCTGCTGTTGATCAACACCCCCTGATCCCTTTCCACCAGGCAATTTTCCAGCCACTCTTCCGTGAGCCTGGGGTTGTTGTGACCCAAGTGCAGGACCCGGCACTTGGTCTGGTCAAACCTCATACAAATGGCCTCAGCCCAATGATCCAGCAGGTCCAGATCCCTCTGATCAACACTCCCACCCAACTTGGTGTCATCTGCAAACTTAATGAGGGTGCACCTGAGACCTTCATCCACATCATTGATAAAGCTTAAATAGAACTGAGTCAAATATTGAGCCCTGGGGACACCACTTGTGACCGGACGCCAACTGGATTTGGCTCTGTTCACCACAATTCTTTTGGTCCAGCCCTCCATCGCACATACACCATCCAGGCCACGAGCTACAGCTTCTCCAGGAGATGCTGTGGGATACGGTGTCACAGGCTTTACTGCAGTCTAAGGACACAACACCCACAGCCTCTGTGGTGGATTCACTCCCCACGACAGACTTTCCCTCATCTGCTCAGCCGGTCACCTTGTCACAGAGGAGATCAGGGTGGTCAAGCAGGACCTGCCTTTCATCAAGCCATGCTGATTGGGCCCGATTGCTCCTCTCGTGTGTGTGACCTCACAGTCTTTTCGCAGCCATGTTCCTGCTGTTGGCCAATCCCCTGCAGCGGCAGAAGAAGAGACCCCTGAACACCATCTCTGTCCCACTGACATTTATGGCACTCCAAGGAATAGCTGATTGCATTTGTGCTCACTTGGGTTCATCTCACCACATGCACACAGAGGGCATGCACATGATGTGTGTGTTTACATCTCATCTGCACAATGAAAACATGGACTTTTGACCTAGTGTTTCATGGAATCATAGAATGTTCTGAGATGGAAGGACCCACAAGGATCATGGAGTCCAACTCCTGTCCCAGCACAGGACACCCCACAGTTCACACCGTGTGTCTGAGAACGTTGTCCAGTCTCTTCTTGAACACTGTCAGGTTGGGGCCTTGACACCTCCCTGGGAAGCCTGTTCAGTGTCCAGCACCTCTGGGGAAGAACCTTTTCCTCATGTCCAACCTAAACCTCCCCTGACACATCTTCCTGCCATTACCTTGGGCTCCTTCACTAGTCACCAGAGAGAAGAGATCAGTACCTTCCCCTCCTTCTGCTCTTGTGAGGAAGCTGTAGCCACCATGAGGTCTCCTTTTAGTCTTCAGCTCTGATGGTGAGAAACCCCTTGGTTTGCATTCTGAAGCAGAAAGGAGAAGCCATGACCTCCAGACTCTTTCCCTGCAGGCTGCAGACACCCATCTCGCTTCCCCACCTGCTCTCACCCCAGCATTTCTGCACCTTCACTGATGTGTCTGCACCCTCACTGGCTGCTCTTTGGAACACAAACCATGGGCTGATCCAGCTCCCTCTGGGTCACCTCTTGCCCCACAGCACTGCCCTTCCAGTGACATTTCTTCCTCCTCATATCCATTCCTCACCTTCCAAGTAGACTTCTTTTTTCTCTTTCCTGCTTCTTCCCACTATCAAGAAAAGCTCGACCACCTCATAAACTGCCCTTCATGCAGGGAACCCAAACCGTTAGGCTTCTTGTGGTCTTTTACCTGACCAGAGAGAAGTCACCTCACCATGAGCTCCTAAATCCCATGAGTGCTGCCAGCCTTTCAGCTTCTCTGACAGACACGACCATGTCCCTGCCGATGTCCCGTCATGTTCTCAGATGGGATGGACATGACAACCTGTCTCTCTCCCTGGGTAAGACCTGTGGGCACTTGGGCAGAGGTTCTTTCCCAGCCATGTCCCTGCTGCTGGGCTGTCACCTCCAGACACAGAACTGACCCCACTGTCCCTTTCACAGCCACATGATTCTGACTGGATTATGAGTTTCAGAGACTCAGCTGACCTCATAATACCATCCATCCCCCTCCCCATAGCCCAGGGCCTGAGCAGATAAGAATATGCTTGTTGTATCGAATTAAACAAATGTATTTCTCTCTAAATGTTTGAGTGGAGAAACTTTCTTAGCAGTAACTGTTGTTTTTATGTTGACATCATTTCTATCTCCTCTTCTGCCTTTTTTTTTTTTTTTTTTTTTTTTCTTTTCTGCAGATATTCTATATTCAAAAACGTGTCCAGGGGAAAGATTCATTGAATCATAGAGTCAGTCAGGGTTTGAAGAGAGCCCTGAACATTCTGTTTCACTCTTCTTCCCAAAGCAGGGTGACCAGGTGAGGTTCTTCAAGGTCTTCGCTCAGCTTTGCATCATCTTCATCACAGCACAGAAGGGAGAATAAAGACCTTCAGCAGTTTTGGCCCAAATGCTGGGGGATGACACACTAACTGCACAGAGAACACTGCATCGCAGATGTTTCAGTGAACTTCCCACCAAGCATCCACTTCTTCAGCCCAAACAGCATCAATCGGGCTATAAGGACACCACTGGAGACCATGTCCAAGGCCTGGCACAATTTAATACACACAACATGCCTGTCTTTCCCCTGCCCATTTTGGTTCACAAGTCTCTTTCTTGTCCTTCAAGTGTCTGCAGATGGCTGCAGGAGGACTTGTCCCATCACCTTCCCAGGGACAGAGACAAGCTGACCTGCCTGTGATTCTCCCCATTCTCCTTCCTGCCTTTCTTGAAGATGGTTTTGACGGATGCCAGGACCTCCTCGATTGCACTGTCATTTTGAAAACACAATCCAGAATCACAGGGCAACTGAGGTGAATCTCACTGGGTCAGTGCGGTTTGTTCCCAGAGTTACACACAGAAATGTCAGGGTTGTGCCAGGTATCCATAACTGAGTTGGCTTTGTGGACTCTCATCTGAGGCAGAATCATAGAATCATAGAATACTCTGATAGGAAGAGAGCCTTGGGATCATTGAGTCCAACCATAGCCCAGCTCTCGCACTAAACCATGTCCCTGAGAACCTTGTCTAAACACCTTTAAACCCCTCCAGGGGTGGTGACTCCCCCACTGCCCTGGGCAGCCTGTTCCAATGCCTGACAACCCTTTCCAGGAAATATTTTTTCCTAATATCCAATCTAAACCTCCCCTGGTGCAATTTGGGGCCATTTCCTCCTGTCCTATCACTTGCTACTTGGGAGAAGAGACCAACCCCCTCCATGTTCAACCTCCTTTCAGGCAGTTGTAGACAGCGAGAAGGTCTCCCCTCAGCCTCCTGTTCTCCAGGCTGAACAGCCCCAGCTCCCTCAGCCGCTCCTCATCACACTTGTGCTCCGAACACTCAGCAGCTTTGTTGCCTCCTCTGCACTCTCTCTAGTATTTCAATGTTCTTCTTATGATGAGGGCCCCCAACTGAACACAGGATTCAAGGTGAGGCTTCACCAGTGCTGAGTACAGCGGCACAATCACTTCTCTAGTCCTGCTGGCCACACTATTCCTGATACAAGCCAGGATGCTGTTGGTCTTTTTGGCCACCTGGGAACACGCTGGCTCCTGTTCATCCACTGTCAGTCAACACCCACAGATCCCTTTCCACCAGGCAGCTTTCCAGCCACTCTTCCCTGAGCCTGTAGCGTTCATAGAGTTGTTGTGACCCAAGTGCAGGACCCAGCACTTGGCCTTGTTAAAGCTCAGACAACTGGCCTCAGCTCAACGATCCAGCCGCTCCAGATCCCTAAGTATGGCCATCCTCATGTCCCACGTCATGAGGAATGGACATGGGGACCTCAGTTCAAGGCAGAACATCCTAGTGCTGCACTCAGGCCTTCATGGAACCTGCAGGAATAGCTGATGGTGTTTGTACTGAGTCGGGTTCATCTTATGTACATTAAATGCATGCTCATATCTCACCCATACAGTGGAAACATTGGCTTCTGACTTACTCATTCAGTGTCCTTGTGTTGAGGGATGAACAACCTCTCTCAGTTAGGGTGAAGGGCCAGCGCTGGAAATGGTGGTTTTGAGGGGTTGGTCTGTGATGACTGTGCTGGGACAACTTCCCCAAGTTGTCCCATGAACATGGGCATACACCAGCCCCTGCTCTGCTGGTGCTTCAGGGCTCTCCCAGGAGGCCTGGATGGGAGAGGACACTGCTGAGTGCCAGCCCTGCACACTCACACACTTCAGCCGTTCACTGGTATTTTCTTCTCTGGGGCATTTGCCAGTTCAGCCCTCCCACCCCCTCCTGAATTGTGCCACTCCCCTGCCCCCTCCCCAGCCGAGCCCAGCAGAGCAGCCACACTGGAACCAGTCCCACAGCAGTGGGGACCAGTGAGAATGAAGGACAGTGAGAATGTTCATCCAGCCAGCAAGCTGAGTGGGTCTCCAGCACAGGCAGCTTGCAGACCCAGGTCCAGACTGGCTCCCCAGGACAGCATGAGACATTTGGCCTAGGGGATCCTCAGGAAGGTCCTGTGGCCACAGTGCCAGGGCCACCTGCCCCAAGCTGCACCTGCAGCAAAGGGTTTCTCTTTCCATGTCTTTCCTGCACACATACACCCCACTCTTCTCCTGGAACATCCCATCTCCCCACAGAGCCCTTTCCCAAGAGACCTGAGCTATGCTGACCTGGCCAGCTGTTCCTGCCCCCCTTCCCACACTCCATACAGCTCCGACCTGGCAGTGCTGCTCTGCAGAGCAAGTGGGCTGTGGTGCCCAGAGCCATGGGGTGAGTCCGCAGATTCACGTTGGTCAAGATGGGAGGAAGACCCAGCTCAGGGTGGCTCCTGCTCACTCCCGCTCAGCACACAGCCATGACTCCTGCAGCCCCAGAGATCACAGAGAGAGGATTCTGGGCAAACAAGTCAGTGCTGGGTCCTTTATTTCATTTATACACACAGAGAGTACAGCTCCTTATTTACACAAAGACTATGGGACACGCCAGACAGGTAGATATGGACTGAGCCATAAGAAGAAAAATAATTTTGCTTGTGGATAGCATTAATACAACCAAGAAAAACAAACACCAAAGAGAAAAAAAAAAAAGAAAAAAAACAAACAAAACAAAACAAACAAACAAACAAAAAAAACAGAAAAACAAAAACAAAACCACAAAAGCTACAGAACTCAGGTTGAACAAGTAATGTGTTATATTACAAGTGACATGCAGAAGCAGGAGGTCACTTCATTACAGCTTTTGAAAAGTGAACAGTCATCACTTTCCTTACAGACTCCTTGAGTTCCCCGTTCCTCATGCTGTAGATGAGGGGGTTCACTGCTGGAGGCACCACCGAGTACAGAACTGACACCACCAGATCCAGGGATGAGAAGGAAATGGATGAGGGTTTCAGGTCAGCAAATATGGCAGTGCTGACAAACAGGGAGACCACGGCCAGGTGAGGGAGGCAGGTGGAAAAGGCTTTGTGCCGTCCCTGCTCAGAGGGGATCCTCAGCACGGCCCTCAAGATCTGCACATAGGACAGTACAATGAACACAAAACAGCCAAATACTACTAATATACTAACCACAATAAGCCCGAGTTCCCTGAGGTAGGAGTGTGAGCAGGAGAGCTTGAGGATCTGGGGGATTTCACAGAAGAACTGGCCCAGAGCATTACCCTTGCACAGGGGCAGTGAGGATGTATTGGCCGTGTGCAGCAGAGCATTGAGAAACCCAGTGGCCCAGGCAGCTGCTGCCATGTGGACACAAGCTCTGCTGCCCAGGAGGGTCCCGTAGTGCAGGGGTTTGCAGATGGCAGCGTAGCGGTCGTACGACATGATGGTGAGCATAGAATACTCTGCCACTATCAAGAAGACAAATGAAAAGAGCTGTGCAGCACATCCCAAGTATGAGATGGTCTTGGTGTCCCAGAGGGAATTGGACATGTATTTAGGGAGAGTGGTGGAGATGGAGCCCAGGTCGAGGAGGGCGAGGTTGGGCAGGAAGAAGTACATGGGGGTGTGCAGGTGCTGGTCCCAGGCTATGGTGGTGATGATGAGGCCGTTGCCCAGGAGGGCAGCCAGGTAGATGCCCAGGAAGAGCCAGAAGTGCAAGAGCTGCAGCTCCCGTGTGTCTGTGAACGGCAGGAGGAGGAACTGGCTGATGGAGCTGCTGTTGGACATTGGCTGCCTGTGGGCATGAGGACCTGTGCAAGGAGGAAAGGACAGTTACATGTTAGGGGAGACTTCTCTGGGGAAAATAAACGTGCTGTTTCTCATGGAAAACCCCCTCCCTGATGATGGGATGTATCCGCTCATTCTCTCTTCCTACCAATTGAGAAAAACAGTTCATCAGATTTTAAAGTGAAGCTTGGGCATCTGGTTTCCATGAACACACTTCTGGATCAAGATCCACGGAACTGGTGTCAGAACAAAAACTGACCCACGCTCCCACCCCAACCCCAGAGAGCAAGAGCACCAGGGACAGGTGGAGAAACAGGGAAGAACACTGCAGTGCTACCAGAAAATAAAGCAAGGACAGAAAGGCAGACGGGCATGCTGTGGAACCCTCTCCTGACCCGGCTGTGCGGCTGCCACTCACGTAATGACACTGGAGAGCAAGTACTTTTAGCACCTTTTTTGTGTACCACGTTCCAGGAACCCTTCACCTGGAGGTCCAGCTGCTGAGGTGGAGACTCGTGACCTGGACCCCATGGCTTTGGGGCAGAGGGTCTGCTGGGTAGGAGAGGAGGCCAGGGGTTGCACTGGAAAATGTGTCTGCCCTGCAGGGAATGGCAGGGGGTTTCTGAATCCCATCCCCAGCATTTCTGGTCACAGCTTTCTCTCCCTGCTCATGTCTGTGCTGCCTGGAGCTGTGTCTCTGTCCCTGGGTCTGCTCCCTGTCAGTGTCACAGACCCCGCCCCACCCTCTGTGTGCTCAGCTCTGTCCTGCTCACACTTCCTGGCACTGCCCAGGGGCAGCTCTGTGTGTGCAGGGGCTCAGGAGCAGCTCAGACAAGTCCTAATGAGAACTGGGGTCTCAGTGTCTTCTCCAAAGAGAGAAATAAATCCCCATCTCCCACTGCACCCCAGCCAACCAAGAGTGGAAAACTGAAAGCACAGACTCTTTCCCTTGCAGTTGTTGCTGTCTCAGTGTTGTTGTTCAGAAGGACCCTCTGCCATGTCTGTGGGGTGATCTGGAGCTCTGAGCAGCCCTGACCCACACAGCCCCCTTCAACCCCACAAGCTCCCTGCCTGCCCTGCCGGGGGTCGCTCCTTCCCCCCACAGCTGCTGCCATGGGATCTCCCGGGCAGGCTGAGTGCTGACCCTGGCAGGCGGCAGAGTCCCTGCCCCGGCACAGACCTGGGGTGCAGGGACCCTGCTCTGCAGGACAGCCCTGGGCACCCCTGGGCGCTCACCCGGCTTCACAGCTGTTCAACATGGCCTGACAAGAGCCCCGTCCTTACAGATCCTACAAGCTGTGCCTGTGCCAGTTTCAGGAGATGCCTCCAGGAGCTACAGCTGCACTGCCCTGCACCCAGAGACTTACCATGGCAAGGGCTGCAAAGGTTTCTCCTCCAGTGAGCTCTCAGTCATCCTCCCAGTCCTGACCACCTTTAATCTCTCTCTGCCTTGCTCATCTCCTGAGATCCCCAGGCCGAGCCCTCAGCCCGGCTGCGTGTGCAGAGGAGCTGCTCCTGGGCAGAGCTGTCTCTCTGCAGCGCCGTCGCTTCCATGAGCTCCCTGTGTCCCGGGAGCCCAGCCCAGCTCAGCAGCACAGGAGCAGCACAAGGCGCTTTAATGACCCCTTTGGTGGGTTTGGTGCTGAGTCCATGGACCTCAGACCCTGAGGGGACGATGAAGAAACTTCTCAAGAAGTCCAAGTCAGATGCAAAGTCCAAAGTTTCAAGTAATGTTAATGGGTCCCACTGAGGCAAACAACTGTCCCAGGGTCTGTTTAGAGCAGAAAACTGGAGGCAATGATGACAGATCAGGAAAAGCAAAGTAAAGGTCTCTCTGATGCTCAGTAAACCTGGATGTGTTTCATTAACCAAAGGACCAAACCTTGACTCCCCTTTGGAAATCAGATCCTGTCCCTCCCACGTTGTCCAGGGCTCTTCCTGGGACAGTGTGATGTGGGGCTGTGCAAGGCCAAGGGCAGGACTATGGTCCCACCCCTCCCAGGTTCCTGGCTGGGGACAAGGAGGCCATGAGGCCCCTGTGCTGCAAGGACAAGGTGTCTCCTCACAGGCATCTGAGGTGCAGACAACAGCCACAGCCAAGGGGAGAAGGAGCTCATGTCTGGTGGGGCTTTCAGCCTCTTTACATCCCGTGATCATCTCCACGACAGCCTGTCCTGTGCTGTGGCATCCCCTGCACCTCTTTCCCTGCAGGCTGGAGACATCCCCCCTGCTGCCCCACCTTGCTCTTGTCTGAGCATCTTCCTTCCTTTGCTGAGATCTCTCCATCCTCCCCAGCTGGTCCTTGAAGCACAAAGCCTTGGGCTGATGCAGACTCCCTCTGCTGACCTGCTCCACCACAGCACTGCCCTTCCATCACATTCCTTTCTGCTCATGTCCAGCCTGGACCTCCCCAGCTGCACTTTGGGCCATTATTTCTTTCTCAAGCTCTTTCCCACTATGAAGAAACCTCCACCATCTCTGAAACCACCCTTCAAGCACTCTCAGGCTACTCCTGCACCGCTGAAGCCTCCCCAGCACTGCTGGGCCAAAGCAGCCCAGGCCCCTCAGCATCCCACACCATGTGCACAAGGTCCTGAACCTTCCTTGGCACAGCCCTGCACCCTCCAGTTCCTCCCTGCTTCTCCAAACTGGGAAGCCGCACACTGGCACACACCCGTATGTGTGGGGTCACACCAGTGCTGAACCGAACGGGATGAGAACTGCAGGTGTTTGGGTCTCCACGCTCCTCCTCATGCAGCCCCGTGTGCAGCTGCCTTGTTCATAGTGAGCGTGCACCATGGGCTTGTGTGGTGGTCCTTGATGTTGCCAAGAGAACCCAAGTCTTTGTCTCCTTGGCTATGGCAATCATCTCTGCCAACAAGGCCTGTGAAGAAACATGTTGTCCTCAGACACTGGGGGCAGCTCAAGGCCTCCTTGCACACCCCCAGTAAGGGTGGGAACTGTCACATCATTGTCCTTCACTCAGCATCACACATCCCACATCACCGTGCACCAGCAAGAGCCCCAAGCAATGAGTGAGGCAGAGGATCTGCCTCTCCAGGGGCTAATGTGGCAGCCCTTGTAGTGCCCAGGCCCTTCTCCTCAGGGTCACTGCTCAGCATGTCAGGTTCTGCTCTGTCCTGATGGATGAGGTTATTGTCCTGCCCTGATACAGAACTGGAGACTTCAACTTGTCAAACTTCAGAGCTTTCTGATGGGTGAATATTAGATATTCACAAGGTCTGGACTCTCCCTTGACTGAAGCTCCATTTGCTCAGCTGTTAATGTTTGCATGCAGATGGTTTATCCTGATGAGGGTGTCTCTCCCAAGAGAACAGCGTGAGGAGTTACAGGACAGTACAAATACCACCTCCTGGAGGAAATTTGGCGTCTTGGGTGTCTGATACTCACAATGTCAGAGCTCTGGAGTCAGAGGGGTTGATTCCGTTCATGTGGGAGAGCAGCAGGAATGCGTGGAGCTCTGCCTGGGGACAGACAATGTCAGCTGAAAGTTGAGGAGTCAGCATGAGAGGGCAGAACAACATGGGCAGTGTTGTGGTGGGTGGATATCAGCTACTGACTCACTGATGAGGAAGAGGAATTAGATGAGGCCTCCTTCACACACATGAAAGAAGCCTCATGTTTCCAGGGCCACGTCCTAGTGGCAGACCTGAGATATCCCAATATCTGCAAGGTACCGGCCATCCAGGAGAGTTTGGAACCCATTGACAACATCTTCCTGACACGGGTGACTGAGGAGTCAGTGAGGTGAGGTGCCCTGTGGGACTTCACACTTATAAACCAGAAAGAGTTGGTCAGGATGTAACATTCAGGGATGGGAAAGTGGAGCTGAGGCTCCTGGGAGGTGAGAACAAGGCCAAGAGCAGGATTTCAGGAGAGCAAGCTTTGGCCTGCTGAGGGACCTGCTTGGGTCCTATGGGATATGACCTTGGTGTCTGCAGAGCTTTTCTCTCCCATTTCCTCCCTCCTCTCTCCCACCTGCTGTTGTGCAGCGTTTTTTACCCTTTCTCAAATACAATATCCCAGAGGTGCTGCCAGCATCACTGAGTGGCTCAGATTTGGCAAGGAGTGGGTTCATCTTGGAGCAGCTGAAATCAGCTCTGTCTGATGTTGGTCAAACTCCTGTTGTCTTCTCAGAGAGGTGACAACGGTAGCACAGCCCACTCACCCCCAGTTCCAAGAATTCACCATGTACATCCAGTTGAATGTTACAAAGTACTTGATCATGGAGAAGAAGTGGAAAAGATATTCTGTAAGCAACCTTAGGATGTCTCCAGTCAATGAGCAGGTTCCTATGGAGAAATGTAATTGCCCTGACATTCACTGGCCAGGAGAGGATCTGGGGCCAACTTCTTAACATGTCTGCCTGATGGGCCAACAAGGGTGATGCTCACCTGCATCTACTCCTGATCAAGAAGGCAGAGCTGGTGAGGGATGTGAACATCAGTGTCCACCTTGGCTGTTGTGACCAGGAAGCAATGGGGTCCCAGGCACCAGAGGGGAGGGAGGAAGGCCAGCAGCAGAGCACAGGCTGGTGGGCTCCAGAGAAGACTTTGACATACTGGAGGATGGCAGACGAGGTGGTTACATGGAAGTAGATCTGAGGGGTGAAGAAGCTCAGGAAACCTGATCAGCCTTACAGGACAGGCTGCTCCAAGCACAAGAATGATCTCTCTGAGTACCCATGAACAGAAACATTCATCTCATGAAGCTGCTCCTCTGAACTGATGGAGCTCCAGAACAATAAGGCAGCACACAGGAGGTGGAAGCAGGTGTAGGTGCAAAGGAGGAATTTAGAAACCTTGTCCATCGATGTAAAGATGATGCCAAAGCTGATCTGGACTTCATAGCTGCAGGGGAGAATGAGGGTAGCAAGATGAGCTGACACAGTTTCCTTAAAATGAGAGACCAGGCTTACGTGGGCCTGCTGCTGAACTTTGTAAGAGTAAAATCACACAGGAGTGAGGTTCTTCATGGCTTCTTTGCCTCCATCTTCACCAGCAAGGTCTCCCAGGCCTTTGTTCCTGAAGGCAGGAGTCTGGAGAACACCCAGGAGTGGATGGGTCTCAAGTCAGGGGTGACCTGAGCAAACTCAGACACCGTTACAGAACAGGAGATGGGTCACTTGACCAGCTCCTGAACACAAGTATCACTGTGCTGTGGCACCTGAGATTGCCAGGGACCTCTTGGTCCAGAGGAGGGTGACTCCTCTTGAGCTGTCCTGGCCTGTCTCCTGTCTCAAGTGGTGTGTCAGGTACCCACTTTTCTGACATATTGTTTTATCTACATGAGGAAATACTCCAGATCAATCATAATTGGAGATTGCTGATACCACCTCTTCTGGAAATGTGGAGGAGGGACAGGGAGAAGGAAATAGAAGAAATTTGGCTTTATTGCTATTTATGATGGAAATGCTCTCTGTTTGGCTATTCCTGAAATCTCCCTAATCAGCCACACCAGACTTGAAGTCTTTAGGAAAGTGCTGCACAGAGCCTTGGCTTGTAAGAGCATTTTAGCTGTTAATGAGCCCTCTGCTGCCATGATCCTGAACTGCAGATGCTGAAAGAATGAACAAACCTCTAGTGAAGTGAAAGGCAGAAGCAAACCCCAAGTTCTGAGGGTGTTTGGGACCCAATGAGGGGCCATCACTGACACAGCTGTGAAGGAAACAACCAGTGCAGGTCCCTGTCCCTGGAGGCTGGTGAAGGAAAGACTTGGAGACACAGGTGGTGAGGGCCATGTGGAGGTGGCTCTGATACTGAGGTGCAGAATGACCTTACAACCCTTGAGGTTGTAAGGAAGGTATGTATTTTACCTATTTACGATGTCAGACACAGGGGGAATCATTTCACCTCATATGTGTGTATTTCCAGTAGCTGTGAGGTTGGTTAAATGCAGGAAAATGTTACGTATTCATGAAAGTTCTAGGAACACCTGTATATATTCATAAGAGTTAAGGGTTAGCTCTCTGTTAGCTCTTTAAGTCTTTAAGTGTTAGTTCTTTAAATGTTAATTAGTTAATTATTAATTCCCTGTATCAAGCTGGTGGAGGTGAAGTCACCCTGCCCAGGGTGGGGGAGGATGCTGCCAGCACCTCGGTACCACCCTGGTGTGTATATGGGGACAGGCACAGTGGGGCACAAAAGGTGCTAAGGAGCCATCACTGCCCTATTGGAGGCTCTGGATCTCAGGGGGATGTGCAACTGCCATGGTGGGGCATTGTGATGTCACTGGTGATGTCACAAAGGGCCCCACCCAGGCACCCCTTTCAATACGGGGCAGGGAGGCGGTCACCCCACCGTGGCCTGGTCCTGGTGAAAGAGGAGATGTGGCCGCTCTTGCTGCCACTGTGTCCCATCCCTGGAAACTGTGAGGCCACTGAGAGTCAAAATTTCCCATCCCTGGACACCTTGGGCCACTCAGGGTAAAATTTCCTGTCCCTGGACCCATTAGGGCACCAAGACCTAAAATGTCCCATCCCTGGACCCCTTGGGCTACCAAGAGCCAGAATGTCCCATGCCAGACTGGGGTTATCCCATCCCTGGAGACTTTGGGCCACTAAGACCTAAAATGTCCCATCCCTGGATCCAAGATGTCCCATCCCTAGACACTTTAGGCCACCCAGGCCCAGAAGGACCCCATGAAGCCACCAAGACCCAGGTTGACCCATCCTTGGAAACTTTGGGGACACCAAGTCCTAAGATGTCCCATCCTTGCATCGAAGATGTCTCATGCCTGGAGACTTTGGGCCATCCAGGCCAAAGTGTCCCATCCCTGGACCGTGTGAAGCCACTAAGACCCAAGATGTCCCATCCATGGACACTTTGGGCCACCAAGATGCAGGATGTCCCATCCCTGCACCCAAGATGTCCCATCTCCAGCCCCCTTGGGCTACCAAGGTCAAGATGTCCCATCCCTGGACCCTGTGACGCCACCAAGACCCAGCATGTCTCATCTCTGGATGCCTTAAACCACCAAGACCTAAAACGTCCCATCCCTGGACACTTTGGGCCACCCAGACTTATAATGTCCCAACTCCGGATCCAAGATGTCCCATTTGCAGCCATCTCGGGCCACCAAGACCTTAAATGTCCCAAGCCTTGGATCTCTTAGACCACCCAGGCCAAGATGTGCCATCCCTGAACCCCTTAGGCCACCAAGACCTATAATGTCCCATCTCTGGACCCCTAGGGCCACCGCAAGCCAGGTTGCTCAATGTCAGACCTCTAATGTCCTATCCCTGGAAACTTTGGGCCACTCAGATCAAGATGTCCCATCTCTGCTCCCAAGATGTCCTATCCCTGGACACTTTGGGGACACCAAGACCCAGAACGTCCCATCTCTGGACCCAAGATGTCGCATCTCCAGCCCCCTTGGGCTACCAAGACCTAAAATTACCCAACCCATGGACCACCCAGGCCAACATGTCAATTCTGTGGATACTTTGGCCACCAAGACCAAGATGTCCCATCTCTGGACCCCTTTTGGCTACCAAGACCAGCATGTCCTATATCCAGCCACCTTGGGCGACCAAAATGAAGATGCCCCATCTCTGGACCACTTGGGCCACCGAGAGCCCAGATGTCCCATCTCTGGACATTGTGAGGCCACCAAGACTCTGGATATCTCATCCCTGGAGCCAGATTGTCCCATCTCCAGCCCCCTTAAGCCATCGAGAGCCAAAATTTCTCATCCCTTTATCCCTTGCATTACTCAGGGCAAGATGTCCCATCCCTGAGGCCCTTAGGCCACCAAGACCTAAAATGTCCCATCCATCCAATGGGTTGGGGGGGATCTCCAGTGGGTTTGGGAGGATCTCCAGTGGGTTGGGGGATCTCCAGTGCATTGGAGGACCTGCAATGGATTTTGGGGGAGCTCCAATGGGTTTGGGGGATCTCCAGTGGGTTTGGGGGATCTCCAGTGAATTGGAAGAACTCCAATGGGTTTGGGGGGATCTCCAGTGGGTTGGGAGGGTCTCCAATGGGTTTGGGGATCTCCAGTGGGTTGGGGGGGATCTACAATGCGTTGGGTTGGGGAATCTCGAACAGCTCTGGGGACATCTCCAATGAGTTGGGGGATCTCTCATGGTTTTGTTGAGGGATCTCCAGTGGGCTGGGGGATCTCCAATGTGTTTGGGGGAATCTCCAATGGGTTTGGGGGGATATCCAGTGGGTTGTGGGGGATCTCTAATGGGACTGGGGATCTCCATTGGGCTTGGGGGGGATCTCAAGTGGGTTGGCGGGATCTCCCATGGGTTTGGGGGGATCTCCAGAGGGTTAGGGGGGGATCTCCAATAGGTTTGCGGATCTCCAATGGGTTTGGGGGATATCCAATGGGCTTGGGGGTATCTCCAGTGAATTGGAAGACCTGCAATGGGTTTGGGGGATCTCCAGTGGGTTTGGGGGATCTGCAGTGAATTGGAGTATCTCCAATGGGTTTGGGGGGATCTCCAATGGGTTGGGGTGATCTTCAATGGGTTGTGGGATCTCCCATGGTTGGGTTGGGGGATTTCCAGTGGGTTGGGGGGGGTTCTCCAATGGGTTGGGGGATCTCAAATGGTTGGGTTGGGGGATCTACAATGGGTTTCGGGATCTCCAATGGGTTTGGGGGGATCTCCAGTGGGTTAGTGGGATCTCCAGTGAATTGGAGGACCTCCAATGGGTTTGGGGGATCTCTAATGAGTCGGGGGTTCTCCAATGGGTTTTCCGAAATGTCCAGTGGGTTTGGGGAGATATCCAATGGGTTGGGGGATCTCCCATTGTTGAGTTGAGGGATCTACAGTGTGCTGGGGGATCTCCAATATGTTTGGGGGAATCTCCAATGGGTTCAGAGATCTCCAGTGGGTTTGAGGGGATATCCAATGGGTTGGGTGACCTCCCATGGTAGGGTTTGGGGGGTCTCCAATGGGTTGGGGGATCTCCGATGGGTTGGGGGGATCTCCAGTCAATTGGGGGATTTCCAATGGGTTGAGGGATCTCCCATGGTTGGGTTGGGGGGGTCTCCAATGGGTTGGGGGATCTCCAATGTGTTGGGGGGGATCTCCAGTCAATTGGGGGATCTCCAATGGGTTGGGGGATCTCCAATGGCTTGGGGGATCTCCAATATGTTGGGGGATCTCCAATGGGTTTGGGTGATCTCCAATGAGTTGGGGGATCTCCAATGGGTTTGGGGATCTCCAATGGGTTGGGGGATCTCCAATGGCTTGGGGGGATCTCCAATTGGTTGAGGGATCTCCGGTGGGTTGGGGGATTGTGAGACTTGGTCTGAAGGTGGAGCAGTATTTGCCTGACCATCGCCATCAAGAACTGAGAGAACTGAGGCCCTGACTGAAAGAACAGATGGACAATGACTTGGAGAGAGGCCTGAGGAGAAGCATTGTGTTTAACTGTTTTCTCCGATACGGGGGGGGGCTCCTGCTTACAGTGGCTGCTGTGTGGACTTTGCTGCTGCTTCAGCCAAACCAGCCCCCGCCTCCTGAAAGCTATTGTCATGAGGGTCTCTTTGACCCAGGGACAATAACTGCCGTCCAGAAGATGTGTTCTCACCTGCAGCCTCAGTTACACGTGTCCTTCACCTGCTCCCTCAAACAATGGCCAACAAAAGGCAGCTCGCCAAGGGTCTTGAGGTCACCCAATGGACCAGAGAAAGACCCCTGAATGCTGGACATGTTGGCAAAAGAAAGCGTGGATCTTTCGAGCCTGCGCAGTACGAGCTTGGGTTGCAAAGTCTAGGTGGAGACTGGCCTAAAACAATGGGAGCAAGGGGGGGTGAAGAAGCATAAAAGGTGACTCCAGAATGGACACCATTGAAGATCTTCCCACCAGAGGATCCCGAACCACGGCGGAGAACTGGCAGGACTCCATGAGACCGGAGACCAGAGGGACGCCTTTGGAACTGGACTGGTGATAAACGCAACCTCGTTTCTCAACTTTTCCTTTACTTTTCCCCATTTCTTTCCCCTTTCTCTTTCTTACTCTCTCTCTATCACGTGCCACTTTATGGGCAAATTAATAAAGCAACACTATTTGATTGAATTATAACCCCTTGGCTCTTTGGTCGCCTTAATTTTGCGCTCTGAGATCAAGTTAAAAGAACCATCACGAGTCCATCATCGAATGGACCGTGACACCCGCCCGCTCCCATCCCTCCCGTACCTGCACACAAGTGCTGCCCAGACACAAACCCGCACTGACACCCCGGCGAGGCAGCAGGAGGGCAGGGCGGGGGCTGCAAGCAGCAGGAGAACGGGGTCCCAGGGCTGCCGTGGGGCCTCACAGCCCCTGCTCAGGAAGAACACGGCTCTGTGGCTGTGACAAGAGTGCTCGGGGTCTGTGACGGCTCAAGGCAGCAGGAGCGGCCCATCGAGACTGGGGCCCTGGCAGAGCCAGAGGAGAGGGAATATCAGCCCTGTGTGTCCCAGAAAGTGGCTCCGCACCCTGTGCCAGGCACTGGGGAGCACAGCTGCCTGCTGACCGTTGTGGGAGGTGATCTGGGGTGTGATCCCCTCTGGGCCATCTGGAGTTTAAAGGGCACGGTGATGACCTTAGGGCTCACATCTGTGGGGTCGCAGCCAGAACTTACCCTGGCACAGCAGCTCTGTCATGGCCTCTGCACTGTGGGACCAGCCTGGCCCAGGCAGGGCCTGGGGGAAAGAGCAGCTGGGGAATCTCGGGGTGAAGAGATGGGCACTGGGGAGCATCATGGGACCTATTAGAGAGTCATTTTAACTAGAAACTGCCTGTGGCAAGCAGGATGGAAACCACCCCAGGGGTATTTTTGGTCTCTGCTGCCCCTGATCAAACTCAGGAAGATTTCCTGACGCCTGGGCAGACACAAACCAGCTCCAAGCCAAAGTCCACCGACACTTTTAATAAGAACAAATATGATACACAGTGGAAAAAAGGGGAAAGTAGAGGAAACTCTGTGCTGTTTGTGCTGCCCATGGGCAAAGGGAGGCAGTTCCCGGTGCTCACGGCTCTCCCAGCTGCACGGACCTCTCCTCCCTCCAGGCTGCACCCACCTGCACAGCAGGGATGGGCTCTCCTGGCTCTCCCCCCTCTCCACAGCTCAGGGGCTGCTGTGCGCCCAGCTCTGTCACAGCCTTTGTGTGTCACAGGTGTGCCAGAGAGATCTCTTCAGCGTCATCATAGCCCATGCTCCCCAGGGACAGGGACGCGGTGTCTCCTTCAGCTCCAGGGACCCCGGCACTTCTCTGGGAGCACAGGCTGACCCCTGCAAGCAGCAATGCGGGAATTGCAGCTCACCCCATGGGGTCTGTGCATCACCTTCCCCTCTGCTCCTCATCACACTCAGCTCCTTCTCCCACCCTTCAGTCCCTCCACGGGAAACTCCTGGGGCAGGTTCCCCCTTCCCAGGAGGTTTAGGTCTCAGTGCAGCAGCAACCAGGGTGGCAGTGGGATGGCACCCCAGGAACCAGCAGCGCTGAGTTTCCCTCTTACCTCTGGGTGCATCGCTGGGTCCTGCTCCCTCCTCTGGCACCCTGGGCATTTCCCAAGCTCCCTGTCCAGGGGCATCGCCCTCCCCAGGGTCAGAAACCTCCCTGGCATCATCATAGCCATCCACTGGGTCACCTCCAGGCAGAACAGGAACATCTGAAAAGAGAGGGGAGCTGGTGACAGTGAGAAGATCCATCCTGCAGAGCAGAGGATGGGAGGCACTGGTGTTGGCAGCAGCACAGGAGACCCCCAGGTCCTCCCCATCTCTGACAGTGACAACCAGCGACACCTCTGTCCTTCACTTGTCTGCAGGCAGATCAGCCCCTTCCTGCTTCATTACCTGGTGCTGATCCCAGACCATCCTCCTCCTCTCGGTGCCCAGGGTAAGGCTGCAGCTGGGTCAGGGACTGCTCTGAAGAGGAGCCTGGAGAGATGTGCAGTGAGAGTTATGGGACAAGCCCACTGACCTTGTTCATGGCCAGTGCTGCTGGGGAGGGGGGACCCACAGAGCTGGGGCTGCATGGGGAGGAGGGCTGGGAATTCACCCTGCTCCCCTGGGACAAGCCCTGTCTCAAAGGTGCTCCCAGAGCTGCCCCAGGACAGCTCTTCCCTCACTCGTCAATGGGTGCAGGGGCAGGAAGAGAGGGGCTGTCCAGCTGCGATGGGCAAAGCGGGTTGGGAGGCAGCTCCTCTCCCAGGCCCAGGGCTGGGGTGCTCTCCCCACAGACCACACAACCCCAGCACTGCCGGGACCACGGGCTGGGGGCTTCAGGGGATCAGCCCTGTGGAGGGGCCAGGGGAAAGGGTCCTGCAGATGTGCCCACACCCACCTGAGCGACCAAACCTCGCCTGCTTCTCCCACGCTGGGCTGTGACCGATCTCCTCGTACACGGCCTCGGGGAAGAGCTCCTGGGCTGTCCTGGAGCCTGGGGACAGAGGCAGAGCTGGCATGGGGACAGGCAGAGGGGCAATGGGACCCCACTGTGCTCCCCAAACCTGTTCCTTGGCCCAGCCCAGGACTGCTCCAACAGCACAGCCCCAGGGTGCTGTCCAGGAACAGCTGCCACATCCCCAGTGAGGGCCCCATCACTGTGGAGATGATCTGGGGCAGCATCACCCTCACATCTGCCCCTTGGAGACAGCGCTCAGGCCCCTCTGGCCCCTGGGTCATCCCCCTTGTCTGACCCCAGAGCAGCTACCGTGTTTCCCTTCCACCTGGAGCTGACTCCTGTCTGCCCCACGAGTCCATAGGTAGGTCCATAGGGCCCCTGCCCTACCAAGGGCAGGCAGGGCTGGGCAGAATGTCAGCCTGGGGCCTGACTCCATGGAGATGGGCCCTGCTGCCCTGTGTTCTTCCCGTCTTCTCCTTTGCCCCAGAGCACCCTCCAGCACTACCCAGAGCACTGCCAGCCTTGGCCATCTCCACCAGAATAACTTCTCCCCCAGGATGACATTTCCCCAGGATAACATCTTCCCCAGGATAACTTCTCCCCCAGAATAACTTCTCCCCCAGAATAACTTCTCCCCCAGGATAACATCTCCTACAGTCCTGCTCTGCCATGTCTCTCTTTGCCCCATCTCTTGCTCCCACCACCTCTGGGCTCTCTCCAGCCCTTTGCTACTGGTGTCCTATGGCCAGACAGTCAATGGGGTGCATGGGACAGGTAGCAGCACACAGTCTCCTCCTCTCAGCTCTGCTTGTGCCCCTTACTGACCCCCTGCAGCACCTCCAGCCCTTCCAGGAGGCATCACTGGGAGCTCTGTGGAAGGACCCACCTCTGTGCCCAGCCCTGGCCCTGAGCACTTGCCCGGCCAGCAGGGCCAGGAGCAGGCAGAGAAGGGCCCCCAGGATGATGCAGATGATGACAGGCACTGAGATTCTCCCACTGACAGTCGGACGGCCCCGGGTGGGATCTGCGCGGGCAAGAACATGGAAGAACAGCACCAGCCCTGAGAGAGGTGGAGGCAGCACCAGACCTGACCCCCATCATACAAGGCAGCAGAGAGTGGAGGGCCCCAGCGGGGATGATAGAGAAGCTTCCACCCTGCTGACTGAATTTCACCCCCTTCTCAACCCCCACACAACCACCCCAGTGCCTCCTCCTGGGAGTTTCACGCTCCAGCAAGGAGCCCCTTGCACCCCACCGTGGGTCAGAGCCCGGCCCTGGGGTACCCAGCCCTGGGGAAGACAAGTTACCTGCTCGGGGTGGGGATGCTGCTGTCCTGGGTGCAGCTGCAGAGGAGGAAAAGGAGAGCTGGGCTGAGAGGGTGGGAGTGCACGTACCAGGGAGCCTCCCCTGCAACACCCCGGTATGTGTCTGTAGTGTCCCTGACACATCCCACCCCAATTGCCCCTCCCGTAGTGCTAGAAAGGTACCCAGGACAGGGCCCGGGGCCTGTGCTTTGGGCGGCGGGCAGGGTGGCACAGGGAGCCCGGGGGATGGATGGTCCTGGAGCTGCAGGGCCCCATGGGCAGTGGCCCAAGGACACCCAGTTCCACTGAGGCTGCTCCCTGCTTGTCACCAGCTGCTGCACCCCACAGGAACGTTCCTGCTCTTGGGAGCTCAGGGGCCGTGCCAGGACCAAGCGGGTGAAAGGCCTTTCCCAGCTCCCTGCCAATACCTGACCAAGGGCTCCCAGCCCCCGCTCACCTGAGCAGTACACGGCAGCGTCTTCCTTATGCCGGCAAGCACGTCCATCCCCAGGCCGGGCCCAGCAGTCCTGCAGAGACGACTCCATCCCCCGGCACTCCACTCGCTCCAGCCAGATGGGGCCTTGGCCCACCCCAAAAGCAGCCTCATGCAGGGCAGACACCGCGGGGCCACAGCCCAGCTGCCTGCACGCCACCTGGGCATCCCGCATGTCCCAGGAGTCATCGCACACTGTCCCCCAGGAGCCGCGATGCCAGAGCTCCACTCTGCCCGAGCACCCATCCTCTCCTCCCACGGCACGGATCTTCTCCCTGTCTGGAGTGGGCAAAGAGTTCCCACGGCACTCAGACAGCAGAGGAGCCAGGCAAGAGGAGCACGCGGAGGAGCAGCTCCCTACCTGTGCAGCTGCTGGAGTTGGGGCACGGGGCCAAAGGCTCTGGGGGCATTTCTGGGTGTCCCCCTGAACAAGGAAACACTGTGGTGAAGGGGCTGGCTCTGGGGATTGTGCAGAAGAGAGCGGGGCTGAGCTCTGCTTGTGCCTGTGTGTGCCATCTTGGTCACAGAGCAGCAGGAGGGTGTCCATGGAGGGGAGGCTCCTCTGAACCCTCTCTGGTCTCTGCTGAGACCCCACTTGGAGATGTCGCTGCCTCCCCCAGGCACTGCTGGGTGGCAACTGCTGCTGGACATGTGGGACACTGAGAACTGTGGTCACATCTGTGCCACCAGCAGCACAAGCATCTGACATGGCAAGGAAAACCCCTCCAAGCTCTTTCTCTGCATTTGGCCGTGCCCAGAGGGGAGCAGAAGCTGGGGTGACACTGGTGCCTGAGTGGCTCAGAGTTACCATTGCACGTGATGTGGGTCTCTTCTCGCAGGTCATCGCACGACTGTGGGTCCCAGGGAGCAGATGGACATTGCCAAAAAGAGGTGTTTCCCTCGCCACACTGCACGTAATCCAGCCAGGCAGTGCCAGACACCCTGCCATAGGGCAGGCCTGTTTCCAGGGATCCTCCGTCCCCGCAGCCCAGCTCCTTGCACGCCAGCGACACCGTGTCATGAGTCATCGAGCTGGAGCAAACGCTCCCCCACGTTCCATTGTAGAAAACCTGGAGGCGCCCAGAGCAGCCGTCACTGTTCCCCAGCCTCAGGGCCACGAACTCTGGGAGGAAAGGCAGCAAGAGAACAGGCTGGTGAGGGGCTGTGGGAGCCAGGACACCCCTGCGCTCCCCAGGCCCCCAGCCAGGCAGGGCAGGGCCAGCAAGTCCCCCTTGCACCCAGGGCAGAGAGAAGTCCCCGATGGACACAGTCCCTGCTCTCCCCACTCACCCTGGGAGACACTGAGCTCCCCAGGGACCCCGGTGAACTGAGGGCACCCATGCAGGGGTGTCTGTAGGCCAGGCTCAGGCAGGGGCTCAGCCAGGGACAGCCTTGGCCATGCCTGGCTTTCCCTGCGTCCCGGCCTCCCGGGAACCATCCCGGCACAGCTCCCAGCACAGACCTGAGCACATGACGCCCGCGTCCTCTTTGTGCCCGCAGTCGTGCTGCCCCCAGGGCCCGGCAGCGCAGTCCCAGAGAGCAGCTTCGGCCCCAGAGCAGTTCACACCGTCCAGCCAGATCTGCCCAGAGCCTTCCCCGAAGCGAGCAGAGCTGGCCGCCTCCACCGCCCCTCCGCAGCCCAGCTGGTGGCAAACGACGGCGGCATCAGACAGGTCCCAGCCATCGTCACAGACGGTCCCCCAGCTGCCCTGGTAGTAGATCTCCACTCTCCCTGCGCAGCGCCCCGGCCCGTTCACCAGCCGGACCCGCCGGCTCCCTGCAGTGGGGAGAAAGCCCAGGAGCTGTCAGGGGGTGGCTGCCCCCCCACCCCATCATCTGGGGGCTCGTGCAGCACCGCTCACCCCAGCAAATGACTCCCACGTCCTCCACAACCCCTCCCAGCAGGGCACTCCCGGGCAGGGAGGTGTTGCAGAGGGTCAGGCTGGCCTCGTGCCCTGCGCACCGGACCCCTCGCAGCCCCACGGGCCCCGTCCCTCGCTCAGGCTTTGGGGGGTTGTAGGCTTTTTCTGCCTCTCCACACTGCAGCTGCCGGCACACCACGCTGGCCTCCCGCACGTCCCACTGGTCGTCCAGCACTCTGCCCCACGTCCCGCGCTGGAAGATCTCCACTCGCCCGTCGCACCGGCTCCCGCCTCCCACCAGCCGCAGGGACGCAGAGTCGGCTGGGCCTGGGGAGAGCAGAGGAGCCGCAGCCATCAGTGGCACCGGGCAGCACGGCAGCCTCCAGGGAGGAAGGCAAGGGGGGTTGTCCGACCAAACAGGGCGAGAGTGAGCCCTGTGCTGACAAGAAGTGAGGGCAAAGCCCAGGCCCTGTCTGCAGCTCACACCGGGTCTGCTGCTGCGGGGTGGTGGGAAGAGGCTCTGCAGGGTTCTCTGTGGGGATGGGATGTGTTTGTCTGCAGCCACAGGGATGGAGCAGAGCCCCACCAGCCTGTCCTGGGCTCATCCTATGGAATCCGGGCTGGGCAGTGGTACCAGGGCCTAAGGCGCTGCCCTGGGGACAGGTGTCTGTGTCTGTTCAGACCTCAGCTCTCCCAGAGCAGAGCGGTCAGTCTGAGCAGGGAAAGCCCCCCAGGGCCCCTCCAGGGAGAAAGTCAGCCTGGTGCTGCCATGGGACCCCTGCTTTGGGTGGCCGTGTCTCACACAAAGGGAAACAGAGCTAACGCACCATTTTCCCAGCACTCACCTGAGCAAATGACAGCAGCGTTGTTCCCAGGGGAGCACGGGGAGGCCCCCAGGGTGGCCACTGGGCACTGTCCCAGGTGGGCTTCAGTCCCGTCACAGTGGAATGAGTCTCTCCAGATAGGGCCAGTCTCTCTCCCAAAATGCTCTCCTCCAGGAATGGACTCAGCAAACCCACAGTTGAGTTGATGACACAGAACGTGGGCATCTGAGAGATCCCAGCGGGAGGCACAGAGGGTCCCCCAGCTCCCCAGCACCTGGGCCTCCAGCCTGCCCGCACACGCTGTGCTGCCGTTCACCAGCCTGAACCCTGTGTACTCTGGGGACAGAGGAGGAGAAAGGGCGGGTTGGTGCTTTTGTTCCTTCGGTAGCTGGTGGAAAGGCCAGAGGGACAGAGGCCTTTCTTCTCCTTCTGCACGGTTTTCATGCTGCAGAATGTCCCATGACCCCTCCTGTCCTACACCACCCAGCCTGGTCCTTGCTCTGTTCCCAACCCCCGGCACAGCCCCAGCGTTCAGCACCCCACCCCAATTCCTCACGTGTGCAGCTGACAGCAGCGCTGTTCATCTGGGGGCAGGCCTGGTCCCTGGAGGACCCCATGGGGCAGGAGGACAGGAGGGACTCATTCCCCACACACTGCAGCTCTCCATCCCACATGGGACCAGCCCCTTCTCCAAAGTGACCTCCTCCAGACACAGGCAGGGCCACGCCGCACTGCAGCTCCCTGCAGACCACATCAGCAGCCTTGGGGCCAAAGCGGGAACCACAAACAGTTTTCCACTGGTCCCCATCACGGATCTCCACACGTCCTGAGCAGCGGCTCTTCCCGTCCACCAGACGGACAAATCCTGGGAAAAAACACGCCAAAACCTGGGAGTTGCCAGAGCCCTCTGGCAGTTACTTGTCCACGTCCCACATCACCTCCAAGGTGATGGACAAACTGCACATCGCACATCCCAGCGAAAGCTGTTGGGAGAGTGTTGGTGCCACAAACACATCCAAGGCTCCTCCTCCCCTTCTCTACAGCACCAGAGCACTCGAGGTGTGTGTCTGCCACACACTCACAGCCACAGGTGTGCTCAGACAAAGGGTCCCACACAAGGTCCTCTGTGCTGCCCAGCACGCTCCCCCAGCACTGCAGCCATGTGAGCTGTTGGGGTCCAGGAGAACTGTCCCAGATGGTGATGAAGCTGCGGCTGCTCAGCCCCTGCAGAGCTTGGGCCAGGCAGGACCATCATCACCTGGTGCAACCAGGGGCTCACTGTGATCCCAGGGTGTTCCTGATTTGTTGGGAGGTTCCTTTTAGGTGGGAGATGTCCCAGGGCACAGAAATGGAGCAGCTGTTATCACAGCTGGTGCTTTCCAGAGCCCTGCCCTGCCTGCTCCAGGGGGATGTTCTCATCCAGGGACACCGTGCTCTGTCCAGAGGTGCACAGGTCCCAGGCCAATGGCCAGGCTGGGGACAGGAGACCCGCATTTCCCCCTGGCCTCCCGCTGCCTCAGAGGGTGACAGCAGCACAGACAAGAGTCAGTAAGTGCTGTCAAAGACCCTGTTTCATGGGTCAGTGTGGATAGCTGTGGGCAGGGAGGAGGGGTTAGGCAGCTGGTCAGCGCTGCCTGCACGGGGTCCTGTGCCCACAGGGCTGTCACAGCTTTCCCCAAGGACCAGTCACAGCAGCAATGACAGTTCCAGCTCAGCAGCACGACTGGCCACACTGAGCCCAGGTCCAGCATGTTTTTTTTTTTTCCTGAGGGCATAGACATGTCCCTTCCCCAATCACATCCCCAAAGTTAGGTATTACACTGACTTCTTACCTGAACATGTTACTCCAGCATCAAGACTGTGATCACAGTTATGTTCACCCCAGCCTGGGTGTTTGCAGTCAGACAGGGCAGATTCAGAACCATTACAGCCAACATCATCCATCCAAATGGGGCCAGATCCTGCCCCAAAGTGTCCATATTGAGGAGCTCCAACAGCAGATCCACAGCCCAGCTGCTTACAAACCACTGCTGCATCGTTCATGCTCCAGTAGTGACCACACACGGTCCCCCACTGTCCCTGCTGTTTCACCTCCACTCTCCCGGCACAGCGCCTGCCGCCATCCGCCAGCCTCACCTCCACAGCACCTTCAAACACTGACATGGGACCAGTTAGATCAGCGTCAAGCCCCAGCACTGTGGGTGTCAGGATAGAGCCCCCTCCCTTCCAGGCTGTCCCCAGTATGGTGCAGAGGTCCCTTCTATCCCCATGGACCGTGCAAGGCTGGGGTGACCAGCTCCTGCCCTGCTGGGTCATTTATGACCCCAGAGCTTTCAGCACTTCCCTCTACCCTAACAGACCCTTCAACCTGCCCCTGGCCCAGGCCCACCTAGAGCACCCACTCCTCCCCAGCCAGCACCCTGGGAAGAGACCTGTCCCCAGGGATCCCCAAGCACACGCTGCTGCTTCTCGCAGGGCCCCCAGCTCAGCTGGGCCACAGTCTGCCCTGGGCACCTCCCAGCTCATCATCTCAGGCCTTTGTGTATCCTCTGTGGAGCAACATGTTGATCCCAGGGAGGCCTACCGGCCCATGGCCCTTTTTTGTCCTTGGGCATCAGCCCAGCCCTGCCCTTGTCTGTGATCCCCAGGAGGGTCAGGTCTCTGCCAGCCTGTGGGAACAGAAGGCCCAGTTCCCCTGTCTCCACAGCACCAACTGTCCCCTCCTCAGGCTGGGTTTCACGCCAGCGTTCAGCACCCCACCCCAATTCCTCACGTGTGCAGCTGACAGCAGCGCTGTTCATCTGGGGGCAGGCCTGGTCCCTGGAGGACCCCGTGGGGCAGGAGGACAGGAGGGACTCATTCCCCACACACTGCAGCTCTCCATCCCACATGGGACCAGCCCCTTCTCCAAAGCGACCTCCTCCAGACACAGGCAGGGCCACGCCGCACTGCAGCTCCCTGCAGACCACCTCAGCAGCCTTGGGGCCAAAGCGGGAACCACAAACAGTTTTCCACTGGTTCCCATCACGGATCTCCACACGTCCTGAGCAGCGGCTCTTCCCGTCCACCAGACGGACAAATCCTGGGAAAAAACACCAAAGAGCAAATCATACAAACCTGTGGTGAGGCAGGAGGGGTTGGGCAGCTGGTCAGCGCTGCCTGCACGGGGTCCTGTGCCCACAGGGCTGTCACTGCTTTCCCCAAGGACCAGTTGCACCAGCAACGACCGTCCCAGCTCAGCAGACTGGTTGGCCACATTGGGACCTGCTCCAGCACGTTTGTTGCTTCCTGAGAGCACAGCTGGGTCCCTTCCCCCATCCCAACCCCAAAGGTGGGAACAGGCTGACCCCTTACCTGAACACGTCACTCCAGCATCCTCATCATGAACACAGTCATGTTCACCCCATCTTTCATGTTTGCAGTCAGACAGGGCAGATTCGGTGCCATTACAGCCAACATCATCCATCCAAATGGGGCCAGATCCTGCCCCAAAGTGTCCATACTGGTGAGCTCCAACAGCAGACCCACAGCCCAGCTGCTTACAAACCACAGCTGCATCGTTCATGCTCCAGTAGTCATCACACACGGTCCCCCACTGTCTCTGGTGTTTCACCTCCACTCTCCCAGCACAGCGCCTGCCGCCATCCGCCAGCCTCACCTCCGCAGCACCTTCAAACACCAACACGGGATGAGTCAGGAGAGCACCGAGCCTCAGTGCTGCAGCTCTGGGGGAACCTCCTGCCTGGGCAGAGTCAGGGGCACCATGGTGGGAGCCCCCTCCCCTGCAGGTACCCAGAGCAGTGTGAGGGTCCCTTCTGTCCCCACAGCTGCACAAGGCTGGGAGTGCCCAGGTCCAGCACTGCTGGGTCATTCTCCATCCCACCACACAGGCCACCTCTTTCCACCCCTTCGTCCACCTGCCCCCCACCCATGCCCATGCACACACTGCCCAGCTCCGCACTGGGCACCCGCTTCCCCCAGCCCAGCACCCCCTGAACAGCCCTGTGTACCCAGGGCTGCAGCTTTCCATGTAAACCACCTGCCTCAGCACCATCCAAACCAATCCTATCCCCAGGGCTTTCCCTGTTCTCACTGAGGTGATCCAGAGGATCCCACCTCCCCTCCTCTCCCCTGGCATCAGCCCTGGGCCAGGCCCCCCAGAAGGACATGTCTCTACTGCAGATGTCCCCGTCTTCTCTCTATGGGGCACAAACTGCCCTCGTGGGGTCAGGTTTCCCTTTGAACAAGGGGCAGTGAGCAGCACACAAACCCTCTGGGGCACCCCAGAGGTTGGCAGTGCGCTGGGGATCTCTGGGTGCTGCCATTGCCAGTGAGGCCACCACTGGTCCAGAGGCAGAGTGCTGGGAACAAGGGGTCCCCAAAGGTACCACAGCACAGGGGGGCTGTGAATCCAGCCAGGCACAGAACACTGGAGCCCCAGAAAAGGAGATACTGTCTCCCACCCAGACAGGCACAGGGAACGGCACAGGCTCCATGGAACTGAGCACCTTCTGCCCCTTGTCTCAGCAGCACCTGAAAAGGAACCCCACTCCCAGATCCATGACCACACTAGTACCCGCTGGCCCTGGGTGGTGGGACAATGAGTCAGCACTTACCCCTGCACAGCTGTACCCAGAGGAGCAGCCACAGCGTCTGAGGGGACATGAGTCCCTCTGTGCCCATCCTGAGCCTCCTGCCCTGATGGCACTTCCCTCTGTGCTGCACTCCCTGACACAGCTCCAGGGACTCGTGGGACCAATGATGACGGGAGGGCAATATATCTCTGCAGATGCCCCCCAGTTACAGGAGGAGCCAATCGAAGCAGCAGCACCTTTTTAGACATTATCGGGAGCTATCTCCCCTCCGACACGGCCCAGTCCTCCAATGAACTTCTCCAGCGCCGTTCATGACCATATATGAGGGACGGCTCCGCTGCAGGTGTCACATCACTGCAATGGTAGAACATCACAGGACAGGGTTGGTTGTAGTGGGGGAAACAGTTTTTCACCCCTTGAGCTCTGAGTGTGGACCAGGAGCACTGAGCATGTGCTGCAACAGGCACATCCAAGAGCCCGAGGTGAGAGTGTCCAGTCACCCAGTGCCATAAGACCCAGGGGGCTGGGACTGCACTGGGGCTGTGTCAGGAAGGGAAGGAAACAGCCCCTGTGACAGAGCCAGCAGTGCAGGGAGCAGCAGCTGGGAAAGGGCCTTAGTCCAGGGCACAGCCCCATCCCAGGAGCGCTGGCTCACCCACCGCTCCCTGGAGAGCCCGCGGAAGGTCCCTCACAGGAGCTGGAGCTGGGACACGTCCCTGTCCTGGCAGCAGACGTGCAGCCAGGAGGCTCAGACGTGTCCCTGACTGTCAGCGTGTCACCGAGGGGCCGTTATTCCCCACGGGTGGATCAGAGCTGCAGCCTGCAGGTGCACAAACCACAGCCCCTGCGCGCCCCCCCCCGCAGCGCCCGGGCAGGAAGTCTGTGGTTTCCTCCTGGCGCCGTGCCCGGCACATCCCTGAGGTGCCCCCGAGACACTCCCAGCCCGACGGCTGCAGCCAGGGCTGCAGGGGCTGCTCCTTCGGCCTCGCAGGCATGGGGCCAGGCAGCTCTTGTACCTTGTGGGGACTTTGTGACAGCACATGGATGGTGTGGACCAACCTCCATGTCCATGGGGTGTCACTGGTGATGCGAGCACTGCTCCTCCTACTGGCACTGCTCCGTGCTCATTGGTTATACTGACAGTGACGTCACACCTCCTAGTGCCAATGCTGTGTGCTCATTGGTTACACTGACAGTGACCTCACGCCAGTGCTGTGTGCTCATTGATTATACCGACAGTGACCTCACACCCTGTACTGCCACTGCTGTGTGCTCATTGGTTATACTGACAGTGACCTTACGCCGTCTACTGCCACCACTGTGTGCTCATTGGTTATACTGACAGTGACCTCACACCGTCTACTGCCACCACTGTGTGCTCATTGGTTATACTGACAGTGACCTCACACCGTCTACTGCCACCACTGTGTGCTCATTGGTTATACTGACAGTGACCTCACAACTCCTACTGCCAGCACTGTGTGCTCATTGGTTATACTGACAGTGACCTTACACCGTCTACTGCCACTGCTGTGTGCTCATTGGTTACACTGACAGTGACCTCACAGCTCCTACTGCCACTGCTGTGTGCTCATTGGTTACACTGACAGTGACCTCATAGCTCCTACTGCCACCGCTCCAGCAGTGCATAGTACGTAAGACATCTTTCTCAGGCTGTCTGCTGTTTGATCCCAGCTCCTGGGCAGGCACAATCCCTTTGTTATTTGTCTCGTAACCAGAAAGACAGTATGAACCGGTCTCAAGCTGGACTCTGCGCTGGTCTCACTACTTTATCTTCTGAGAGCAAGGGCACTGTCTCCTAACTCTCTCCTGCTTATCTCAACAAATACCATTCCTGTGACTCAACGCCTAACAAGTGCCTAATACCTAATATCTGTGAACCTTATTCTTATTAACTTAGTAAGTGTCTAAGGTCTATGAGCCTTATTCTTATTATTTTATTACTAATTGCTGATTTTAGGTATCACAACTGCCTCCACTTTGAGCTCAGGGGTTATATTGATGGTGGCCTGATGGTAAGGGACAAGCTAACAAGGGGGACACTGCTGTGGGTGTTTACTACAGGCCACATCATCAGGAGAAGGAAGTTGATGAGGCTTTCTACAGACAGCTGGAAGTAGCTTCACAGTCACATGTCCTGGTTCTCATGAGAGATTTCAATCACCCTGATGCCTGCTGGGTGGACAACACAGCTGAGCACACACAGTCCTGGAGGTTCCTACAGATCATTGATGACAACTTCTTGACACAGGTGGTGAGGAGTGTAAGAGTCGGTCTCAAGATGGAGCAATATTTGCCTGAAACATTGTCATCAGGAACTGAGGGAACTGAGGCCCTGACAGAAAGAACACATGGACAATGACTTGGAGAGAGGCCTGAGGAGAAGAATTGTGTTGCACAGGTCTCTCTGACCTGGGGACAATAGCTGTTGTCCAGAAGACAGATTTTCACCTGCTGCGTCAGCCAAACTTGCCCGCCACCTCCTCCCTCTTACAAAGGCTGACGAAGAAAAGCATGTGCAGAGGCTCACAGAGGGTCTTGAGGTCACCCAATGGACCAGAAAGAGACCCCTGAATGTGAGGCCACGCAGGCACAGATGAGTTCTAGCAGGTGAAGCGGAGATTCTTCGAGCCTGCGCGGTTAAGCCTGGATTGCGAAACAAAGGTGGAGATTGGCCTCAGAGAATGGGAGCGAGGTGGGGTGAAGAAGCATCAAGATGGTTCCTGACTGGACATCATTGAGATCTCCCCACCAAAGGATCACGGATCATGATGGAGGACCAGCAGGATGCAGTTCGGGACCTGGGACCATAGGGACGCCTTTGGACCCGTGGTGGTAACCAACCCTCTTTTTCCCCCTTTTTTTTTTTCTTTCCCTTTTTCTCTACTCACTCTATCATGTGCTACTTTATGGACAAAATAATAAAGTAACGCTCTTTGATTGAATTATAATACCTTGGCATTTTGGTTGCCTTAATTTTGCACTTTGAGATCAAGGTGAACGAACCATCACGAGTCCATCACCAAATGGACCGTGACAAGGAGCCAACGAGGAGAGGCGTGCTGCTGGACCTTGTCCTAACAAACCAAGAAGATCTGGTTTGGAGATGTCATAGTTGGGGGCAGTCTCGGCTGCAGCAACCACGAGATGGTGGAGTTCAAGATCCTGTGTGGAAGAAGCAGGACAAGAAGTAGGACTAAAACCATAGACTTCAGCAGGGTGAAATTTGGCCTCTTCAAGGTCCTCCTTGGAAGAATCCCATGGGACGGGGCTCCAGAAGGTAGGAGGGTCCAAGAGAGCTGGCTAATATTCAAACATCACTTCCTCCAAGTGCAATACCAATGCATCCCTATAAGGAAGAAATCAAGTAAGGGAGTAAGAGGCCAGTAAGGATGAGTAAGAAGCTCCTGTCAAAACCCAGGTGGAGGAAGGAGGTTTATATAATGTGGAAAAAAGGACAGACCACCTGGGAGGAATACAAGCAGGCTGCTAGAGTGTTCAGGGATGCGGTGAGTAAGAAGAAGCTCCAACTAGAAGTAAATCTGGCGGGTTACACTCTTCACACCCGCTGCACTGGAAACAAATGGGAAGGCAGAGAATTATCTCCTCCAAGAATCTGGCTTTGAGAGCCCTGGGCATAGTTTTCCTTGATGGGAATACATCAAGGAGTCCAAAGGGCTCCGGAAGGCTGGAAAGACAATTTGCTTGTGCTTACTTGCTGTTTCCACTCAGACAAGATCTCTGCATGGCATCCACAGTGCAAAGAACTCGTGGGCGTCCTCCTGCCTGCCATGCTGGAAATTTCTAAGAAAGAAGAAGTTACTAGTTCTCTCCTACAGGAACGGCAAAAAACATGTCAAAGTACCTGAAATGGCTTATGGGTGAGGACTCTGGCAACCGTCCAAGGCTCGATGGCACTGGCTGAGGAATGCAGGACCTCGTTAACATGCACTTCCATTCTGCACATCACGCAGAAGCCTTCCTGGCTGCCTGAAGAGGGAGAGAGGGAAGCTCCACAGGTCAGCAAAATATCCACAGTGATGGGAAAGCTAATGGAGATCTTAAAGTTCTATGAAGGGTGTCCACTCCTCTTGTCCCAAGGTGCCAATGTCCCAACAAGCACAGGACATTTTAGTGCACAGAAAACGTTCTTCAGAGGGATGCAGAACTGATGAAAGTTTTCTGTGCAGTAAGCAAAGGAGTTTAACTTGCAGGAATGTGGAGTGAGACAGAAAGAGGTGCCTTTCTGAAGATGAACACATCCAGATACAAAGAGCGGCTTCTACGCTTGTGTGTTCAAAGAACAGCCCTGCAGGGGGTGACAAGGAAGGGCTGCTTTTCTCCAAAATCAGCTCCAGATTCTGGGCAGTGCCCAACAGGTGTACAAGGAAATGTTCCCAAAAGTACTGACAGGCCCGGCTGTGCTCCCCAGAGAGCAGGTGGTTGGCCAGAGGGGGGTGTAGGTCAGGCACTGCAGGACAGAGTTGAGGAAGCACGTGTTGCCCAGGTTGTGCAGTCCCGCTCCAGCTCTCTGGCTGTGCTGCCAGGCCATGCAAATCTTCTCGGGGGGAAAGAGGATCCTCTGCGGCGGAGCCATTCCCTCAGCAACGACTGCCAAGAAACCACATTGGAAGAGAGATGTGATGACATTGCTTCAGGAAAGCACATTTGAAAAGTCGAGTTCTCTACAGGAGCACCCAGGACAACCAGGTCAAACCTCCGGCACAGAAACATTGCAGCAAGCCTAACACTGCCATTGAAATTTGCTGCTCAAGAAACCGTCTTGGAAAACAGCATGTTCCCCTGCTCCCTGCTTGGCTGAAAGTCCAACCAACCCCCACTGGTTTTTGTGCCTTGGGCAACATGCTTTTCCCTCTAGAGCCATGAATTGCATTACCAGGTCAAGTTTTCCCTTTTCCTGGCTGTAACTTGAAAAAGCAAATACCTGGCACAGAAAGTAACCCTACTGACATCAGATCTTGCTGCGAACAACGCCTTTCAAATTCCGTACATGGTGGTAGGGAGTGACAAAACACATTTTGCTGTGTCTAATTGAGAACACCTTGGTAAGTCTGGCTGCTCTCAAGAAATGCCCCAGAATTCCCTCCAGGCCATTGGCACATCAGCATTCAGGGATGGAGCACCAGCCACATCCATTGCCTTTGGGGATTCACAAAGCCTGAGGCTGCTGGTGACGCTGCTGCTCACCAGAGTCATTCCCCATTGCGACCATCGCTCCTCTCAGGAACAGAGGGCAGAGCTCTGTATGACAAAGGATGTCAGGATGTGCTCCAGAAAGAGAAGATGAGCGCCAGTGCTGTCACCTGATTCCAAATAACTAATTGTACCACAACAAAATTACTAAAAAAGACCCCAAATGAAGCCCACAAACAGCATTTGCCACCAGGAGTGTTTCAGTGACTCTGAACTGCTGCAGAGCTGCAAGGCTGATGGCCTCACTGTTATAGTTGTAACTAAGTTTTGTAAACTATATCCAAGATTCTTACCTTATCTTGAGGCTTTGCAGGTTGTATACAAAAAGAGAACTGAAAGTTAGTCCTCAGTTAGTCCTTATCTTATCTTGAACGGATAGGTTGTGCTGAGAATGCACATCTAAGAAATGCAAGAATTTTACATGATTTCACAATGAACATAGGAATAGCGCGCATGCGCGGTGACAAAAGGTGAAAAGTACACGGGTGAAGAAGACTCCTTACTTCATCCTGAAGACCCCCTGAACAACTACCAGAGGACACTGTGCATGCTTAGAGTAGTTCCAAGGTGTTGCAACTGATATTGTGAAATAGTTGTGTAATCTGATGAATATGCAATACATACGTTGTAACCCTAATGAATATGTATGTAACCAAATTGTATAAATGTAGTGGAGTTTGAATCAGTGGTCGAAGCCAGCTTTGGGTGCGAACCCCTGGCTTCCCAGCACTGAAATAAAAGCACCGCATATAACTACGTCCATGGTTATGTGTCTCGTTTGCTAACATCACCACACTGTCACAGGGCCCCAGTTCACAGCAGCTTCAAAGGCCTTTGGAAAGACTCCAATGCACGTTACCTGCTCTGCAGAGGAGCTGCTGCTGACCTGTTGCCAGCGCTGACAGCAGAGCTCTCTGGCTCTCCAGCCCACCTCTTCCCACCTCGTGTGTGGCAGTGACCGGCTTTCATCTGATACTTTAATGGCTGCCTTTGCCGAGCTCCTTTTCTGTTTCCCTTCCTACTGCATCAGTCAGGGTGGGCTTCTTGTAATTCTAGGCTGAGCCCAATGCCTCAGACTGCACTGCCACCCCTGCTTACCTGTCCCAGGATATGGTAAAGAAACAAGATTTAGCAAATAGGAACTCTACCCACAGCGTGTATGTGGCCAGTCTATACTGGTGTAATAGCTCAGCCTACAGCTCAGAAGGTACAGACCAGCCTCGACTTTTATTCCAGGATCTGGACAAATTTGAGAACTGGGCAATCACCAACCACATGAAGTTCAACAAGAGCAAGTGCTGGATTTTGCACTTGGGACACGGCAGCCCTGGCTGTACAGACAGATTGGGGGATGAGGTGCTGGAGAGCAGCTCTGCAGAGAGGGACCTGGCGGTTCTGGTCAACAGCAAGTTGAACGTGAGCCACCAGTGTCCCCGGCAGCCAAGAGGGACCCGTGTCCTGGTGCATCCAGCACAGCACGGCCAGCCGGGCAGGGATGGGATTGTTCCGCTCTGCTCTGCACTGGGGCGGCCTCACCGGGGGCATTCACTGTGTGCAGGGCTGAGGATGTTATGGTTAGCTATATTTTGCTTTGTAAACTGTATCCAAGATTCTTACCTTATCTTAAAAACTATGCAGGTTGTATATGTTTCATATTTTAGAGAACTAAAAGTTAGTACTTATCATCTTCAGAGGATAAGATGTGCTGAGAAGGTACATTTGCTATCATCCAAGAATTTATATAATTTTGTGAAGAGTGCGCATGTGCTGTGATGAAAGGTGAAAAGTACACTAGTGATAAAGACTACTTGCTTCATCCTGAAGACCCCCAAAACGACCACCAGAGGACACTGCACATGCTTAGGGTAGTTCCAAGGTGTTGCAACTGACATTGTGAAATAATTGTGTAACCTAATGAATATGCATGTAACCAAACTGTATAAATGTAGTGGAGTTCAAATCAGTGGTCGAAGCCAGTTTGGGTGCGAACCCCTGGTTTCCCAGTGCTGAAATAAAGCACCGCATATAACTACATCCATGGTTATGTGTCCTTGAACGCTAACATTTTGGCGACCCAGATGGGACCTCGCGAGCACTGCTGAGGCGGATCGCGTCTGGATCCTGCTCCGGCTAGCACCGAGGTATTCTTGGGGAGCGCATCGGATGCGACCGACCCTCTGCTGCTCACGACGGACCTCTGACTGGTAAGAAGGTGCTTTATCTGGATTATTGGGTACCCACCTGGTCTGGTTCTGGTCTGGTAGCCTGCTGGTCAGGCATCTGGTAGCCTGCCGGTCAGACGCGGCGAAAGCCACGCTCGGTTGGGCAGGGAGCTCCCGGGGTATTGCCTAGGCAGCCGTCCGTCAGACAGAGGGAAACCTCTGCAGGCTCGGCATCTGGTCTGGTGTGGTTATTTGTGCCGCAGGTTCGGCACCTGGTCTGGTTATTTGTGCGCACCTGGTCTGGTTATTCGTGCTGCTCAGCACCTGGTCTGTAGTTCTGGTGATTTAATCTGTATTTACTGTTGAAACCAGTGATTTGATCCCGTTTATTGTTGTTCTGGTAAAGTTATCTGTGTTATCTTCCTGTGTCAGTTATCTGTATCCTTCTGTGCAGATATGTCTAATTCAAAGGTATCGCCGTTGAGTTGTTTACTGAAACATTGGAAGGAGGCTGGGTTTGAACAGTCCATGCATAAAAAGAAGTTAATCGAATATTGTACTCATTGGTGGCCTGAGTATAAATTACCAAATGAAGTACAGTGGCCCCCAGAGGGCACTTTGAACTATGAAACTATTGCTGAATTAATGAGGTTTTGTCAGAGAGAGGGTAAATGGGATGAAGTTCCGTCTGTTGATCTTTTCTTTTATCTTGAGCGAAAATGTGATTGGAGAGAGAGCTGTGGGCTGATGTTAGTGCAGAATGACAGCGGTAATAAGTGCACGAGATGCACAACGGAAAAGAAATGCATGACGTGTTTGGCTGTGGAAAATAGCAGTGGTAATGATTCAAAGACGGGTTTACTATGCCTTGATGTTGCGCCTTCTGAGGGAATGGTACCAATTAGATCCTCCACGCCGATCCCTCTCACTGATAGTGATGATGATTTAAGTGATGAAAAGGAGGTAATAGCCAGTGTGAAAGAAATAACCGTAACCCCAGTGTCTCACCGAACTAGAAACAAGGAAAAAGAAAAGGAAGCGCAAAAGGGGGGGGGATCATCAAATGTAATAGCACCCCTGCGACAGGCGGTAGGTGTTGAGGGGGGAACCGGTTTATGTAAAGGTCCCGTTTTCACCGGGGGATTTAGTGATTTGGAAGCAGTCAGCCGGTCCTTATCGGGAAAACCCAGATAAGGTTGCAAAAGTAATGAAAATGATAATTAAGACACAAAATCCTGATTGGGACGATTTACAAGTTATTTTGGATACATTAATGGATTCCACAGAAAAAGATATGGTTATACGGGTTGCAAGGGATAAAGTGAGAGAAGATATTCGGAACGGGAGAGTAGAGGGTAATGTTGATGAAAACTTTCCAAAAGAGGATCCCCGATGGAATTATAATACAGGAGGCAGGTTATGCCGTCTCCGGAGATATCAGGATTGGTTATTGATCGGTGTTCAAACCGCTATGCCGAAGCAGATGAATTGGTCAAAATTGTATAACGTAAGGCAGGAAAAGAATGAGTCTCCCTAAGCCTTCTTAGAAAGATTAAAAGAAGCTGCCAAAAGATATACGGATTTAGATGTGGAAACGGAACAAGCGAAAACTCAGTTGGCTTTAATTTTCTTGGGGCAGTCTCAAGATGACATTCGGAAGAAATTGCAGAAATTACAGGGAGCGCAATTAAGGGATTTGGACGTAATGCTAGAAACAGCTTGGAAGGTTTACAATAATAGAGAAAAGGAGCAGTCGAGGCGTCACCAGCAAAATTTGTTAGCTTTGATCCAGGAGTCCGGGGCAGGGGAGCTGGAAATAGTCGAGGAGGTCGGGGACGTGGTTTGTGGAATACCCAAGGAACTCCCCTGAGACCCGCTGTGAGGCTTGGCATAAATCAATGTGCTTATTGTAAGCAAGAAGGACACTGGAAGAATGAATGTCCGGTTAGGGACCCCGCGGGTCAGGTGTCCAATGCTGCGGGAAATGCAGCACGAACAATGGTGTTGGGAGAATACAGTACTGGCAGCTGACTATATGAAGGCACGGAAGTGAAAACTCAGAATAAGGAGCCCTTAGTGACACTACAAGTGGGAGACCAGGATGTAAAATTTTTAGTAGACACAGAGGCTACTTACTCTGTATTAAATTCTTTATAGGGAGCAGTAGGCCACAAAGCTACGACAATTGTTGGTGCCACAGGGAAGGAGGAAGTACGGCCATTCCTGCAACCCTTGGATTTGTGCTTTGGAGAAAAGGAATTAACCCACGAGTTCTTGTATGTTCCAGATTGTCCAGTTTCTCTTTTAGGACGAGATTTGTTGACAAAACTAGACGCCACAATAACATTTGAGGATGGAGATTTGGTAATGAAAATTCCGGAGTCAAAGGTAGGACAAACTTTACTATTAAAGGAAAAACCGCTTGTAAAAATACCACAGGCAATAGAAGATGCAGTGATTCCCACGGTATGGGAAACTGACATACCTGGGAAATCGAAAGCAGCTAAACCTGTGAAAGTGGAGCTGAAGGAAGGTGCTGAACCAGTACGGTTGAGACAGTACCCATTGAAATTGGAAGCCAGATTAGGAATAGTATCTTTAATTGAGAAATTTTTGAAATATGGAATTCTAGAGGAATGTGAATCAGAATATAATACCCCAATTTTTCCAGTAAAGAAACCTGATGGTAGCTATCGACTGGTCCAAGACTTATGAGCAATAAACCAGATCACCAAGGACATACATCCGGTAGTTGCAAATCCATATACCTTGTTAACATCTGTGAAAGAGAAATATAAATGGTTTACAGTACTTGATTTAAAAGATGCCTTCTTCTGCATACCCCTTGACCAGGAAAGCAAAAAGCTATTTGCTTTCGAATGGGAAAATCCACACAACGGAAGAAAGACCCAATTAACCTGGACGCACTTTCCACAAGGACTTAAGAACAGTCCGACTATCTTTGGAAGTCAACTAGCCAAAGAGCTTGAGGAGTGGACTACAAGAGGCCATATCGGAATTCCCCGACAATGGTATTTGTTGCTGCAATATGTGGATGATATTCTGATTGCTGCTGAGACCCAAGAACTCTGCATCCAGGTAACAATTGAAATATTGAACCAATTAGGAATGAATGGATATAAAGTGTCGAAAAATAAAGCTCAGATTGCATCCACGACTGTGATCTATCTAGGATGTGAGCTTTCTCAAGGACAGCGAAGGTTAGGTATAAACCGTGTGCATGCTATCTGTGCTATCTCAGAACCGCGTAACTTACATGAATTAAGATCTTTTCTAGGAATGGCAGGATGGTGCAGGCTCTGGATTATGGACTATGGACTTATTGCCAAACCTCTATATGAGGCACAGAAGAATAAGACCTTAGTGTGGGAAAAGCCACAACAAGAAGCTTTCCAAAAACTGAAACAAGCTTTAATGCAAGCGCCTGCTTTGGGCCTACCTGATCTGAGTAAAGACTTTCAGTTATTCGTACATGAACGACAGAGACTTGCCTTAGGGGTATTAACCCAGCGGCTGGGATCCTGGAAAAGGCCCGTAGGTTATTTCTCTAAACAACTTGACCCGGTAAGTGCTGGATGGCCGGCGTGTTTGTGGGCAGTGGCTGCTACTGTGATATTAATCCAGGAAGTCCGGAAACTGACCATGGGGAAAAGGATTGAAGTATTTGTATCCCACATGGTGACAACAGTATTGGAACAAAAGGGGGGCCATTGGCTTTCCCCAAGTAGAATGATGAAATACCAAGCGATTTTGACAGAACAGGATGATGTTATCCTAAAAACAACTAACCTAATGAATCCAGCTGTGTTTTTAAGCGCAGAGACTGAAGAAGAAGTTCTGGAACATGATTGTGTGGAGGTCATCGAATACACCCACGCAAGTCGTCCTGACCTGAAGGACATCCCGTTAGAGGAGACGGATTGGGAACTTTTTACTGATGGCAGTAGTTTTGTGGAAAACGGAGTGCGGTACGCAGGATATGCGGTTACTACTGCCAAAACAGTGATTGAAGCTAAATCCCTACCACCAAACACATCAGCACAGAAAGCTGAGTTGATTGCCCTAACCAGGGCACTGGAGCTCAGCGAGGACAAAAGGGTCAATATTTGGACTGACTCAAAATATGTATTCGGAGTTGTTCACGTGCATGGAGCTCTTTGGAAAGAGTGTGGACTACTTTCCTCTCAAGGAACAAACATCAAGTACCAGAAGGAAATATTAAACTTGATTAATGCCGTTCAAAAGCCATCGCAAGTTGCCATCATGCACTGTAAAGCTCATCAGAGTGGAACATCGAAAATTATTGAAGGAAATCGACTTGATCAGACAGCTTGATCAGTGGCACGACAAGGCTGGACTATGGTGGGTCTTGTCTCCCAGAAGGACATTGAATCGACTCAGATCCGTATTAGTGTGGAATCGCCCACTAGCACTTGAGAATCCGGTACATGATATAGAGCCTGGAGACACGGTGTATATAAAGACTTGGAGAGAAGATCCTTTAAAAGAACGTTGGGACGGACCCTACCAAGTACTTTTAACTACATTCACTGCAATCAAAGTCGCTGAAGTAGATTCCTGGATACACTATACCCGAGTGAAGAAAGTCCCAAAACGGTAGCAATCGCAGTTAGTGGGTCCTACCACACTTAAAATCACGACGCAGGATGTCTAGATTTTATTACTGTTATGTGTTTATAGTAGTAAATGTACCCAGACTGTTTGCTTTTGTGGGGACACCTCTTGAGGAAGGAACAGAGAATGCCATTCTGATCTGCAAAGTCACTGGAGAACAATTATGTAGGACACGAAGGGGTATAGGAGAAAGTGACAACTCTGAAATGCCACAAATAGTGCAGAGTGTACAGAACCAGGCAGAGAATTTGATTATAGGATTAATTCGAGATTTTGCACTGACCCAGAATACCAGTAGCATCACTGCTTGCCTTCCCATCCCAAAATCGGCCGAAGACCCAATACAATGGGGAGTAACATCTACGACCTTACCAGAAATAAATAGAACTGGTAAGATAGTATGTGAATCTCGTACTAGGTTGGAGCAAGTGCCAACCAAACAATGGGTAAAAAGTGGACTTGAGGAAAGTATAGTGAAGTCCAAAGAAGACTGTATGATTCATAAAGGAAAAGTGAGGCGTATCATATACAGCCTATCGGGAAAGCCAGTAGGGATACTGTGCATACGTGAGAAGTGGACTACCAAGACGGTACATGAAAAGGTTAATCGAACCTATTGGGAATGTAAAGATCAGGATAATCAGAATATAACTGAATCATGGAATAATATGTGGATGTTGAGTATAGTACAACAATATCAATATAGTGAAGCATTCCCATGGTGTGTACGATGGTCCAATGTAACAAAAGGAGTAACAGTACCGTGGTGGAATTGCTCGCAAGTAATAACCTGCCAAACAGATGTGAGAGAGATACCTCTATCTATCATTAAAGTCGCAATGATTGCAGGTTGCATCTGTCAGAAACAATTGGATCCAAAAGAAGCAATCAAAATAGGCATTGATGGAGACAAACTAGATTGTAGAGGAGCCATAGGTAGCGTGGGACATTTAGTCTGGGCCTTAAGCGATGGAACCTGGACAACACATTTACCGATAGCTGGACCTGTAAGGGAAATTACTTTGGGTTTACCAACCCTATGTCCCATTTGGAAAAAGTCACCCTTGAAGAATAGGCAGGAACTTTTACAGATTAGGCACAAATGAGAGATAGATGAAGATGATGTGTGGCGTGAACCATCAAGCAGTGTTAAATTCGGCTGGGCATTAGAATCTTTCTTTGCACCAATTGCAGCTTATAGAAACAGAGAAATGATTGACAAATTAATTGGGCAGATGGATCGATTGGCAAGGATAACTAAAAAGGGTTTTCGAGATTTCAATATACAATTGCAAGCCACGACCAGAATGACCTTGCAGAACAGAATGGCACTTGACATAATGTTGTTAAAAGAAAATGGCGTTTGCGGATATTTAAAAGATAGGATTGATCATTGCTGCATTCATATCCCGAATGTGACTTCTGAAGTGGAGAAAGATATTTCCCAATTAACTCAAACGGAAAAGGAACTGCAAAAGGAAAAACAAGATGCAGAGCAGAGCTGGATTGGGGCCTTGCTAGGTAAATTGAACCCGAATTTGGGAGAATGGGTACATTCATTATTGGAAAGCTTATTTTTGCTTGCAGTTATAGTTGCTCTTCTCTTTTTGCTGTATGCTTGTATTAGGCGTCAAATAAGTCAATCAAACACCAGGAACGATCGCATCTTTACTGTTCTTAGCACAAATTATATTAACCCACTTTTTGACAACCCTCCGGCCTATAAAGATACCCAGCTACAATTAAAACAATGAAGTGAAAATGCATTGTCTAGGAATAGAAAAGCATTTTCAAAGGGGGGAAATGTTATGGTTAGCTATATTTTGCTTTGTAAACTGTATCCAAGATTCTTACCTTATCTTAAAAACTATGCAGGTTGTATATGAGTTTCATATTTTAGAGAACTAAAAGTTAGTACTTATCATCTTCAGAGGATAAGATGTGCTGAGAAGGTACATTTGCTATCATCCAAGAATTTATATAATTTTGTGAAGAGTGCGCATGTGCTGTGATGAAAGGTGAAAAGTACACTAGTGATGAAGACTACTTACTTCATCCTGAAGACCCCCAAAACGACCACCAGAGGACACTGCACATGCTTAGGGTAGTTCCAAGGTGTTGCAACTGATATTGTGAAATAATTGTGTAACCTAATGAATATGCATGTAACCAAACTGTATAAATGTAGTGGAGTTCAAATCAGTGGTCGAAGCCAGTTTGGGTGCGAACCCCTGGTTTCCCAGTGCTGAAATAAAGCACCGCATATAACTACATCCGTGGTTATGTGTCCTTGAACGCTAACAAGGACACAGGAGAAAAGGAGATAAAGCTACTGCAGAGTGTCCAGAGGAGGCTGCGAAGTTAGTGAAGGGTTTGGAGGGGAAGCTCTATCAGGAACGGCTGAAGTCCCTGGGTTTGTTCAGCCTGGAGAAGAGGAGACTGAGGGCAGAGCTCATGGGCTGCAGGTTCCTCAGCAGGAGCAGAAGGGGCAGGGCTGAGCTCTTTTCTCTGGTAGCCAATGAAAGAACCCGAGGGAATGGGAGGACGATGTGCCAGGGGAGGGTCAGTTGGACATGAAGAAAAGGTTCTTCACCCAGAGGTGCTGGACACTGAACAGGCTCCCCAGGGAGGTGTCACGGCCCCAACCTGACAGTGTTCAAGAAGAGACTGGATGACATCCACTGAGAGGACGGACGTGCTGGATCAGCCCCGTCCCGTTCCCAGCCTCTCCTCGGGCTCCAGCACTCGTCTGGCACTGGCTGGGCTGGAGCTCAGTCTCTGCTTGGAGTTTTGGTGAAGAACCCTGAGGTGCCCTGGCCAGACTAAGTCTCGAGAGGGAGGAAACCTCTGGAGCCCTTGAAGTATCGCGCCAGGGCACGGCCGGGCTCAGGAGAGAGGGGGACACAAACCTCCGAGGATGCACAAAGTCGCTGTCACGGCTTTGCCCCAGGGCCAGATCCCAGGCAGAAGTGTCCAGCAGAGACTTACAAAGACAGCGACGTCTCTGGGGGCACTGATGACGGACCCAGAGGGAGAGGCTTCCTTGGAGATGTGCTGCATGGTGACGGTGCTCAAGTGGAATCGTGCTGGCAACCGGATGACCACCTGGCCCTGACGCCCTTAGAAAGGCCAGCAGTTCCCTGGGGAAACATCTGGCTGCACCCAGAACAGCAGAGAAATGAAGCGTGAGAGAGCGCTGGGGCCAACACAACTGCTCCTGGAGCTTGCAGCGCAGGCACCGGGGTGTCTGTGGGGTCTGCTGCAGCTGGGAAATGTCCCTGAGATCAGACCCCAACTTCCCAGGAAGGAAGGAAACCAGCACTGAGGATTTCTGCTGCCCTACCTGCAGAACAGCCTCAGGAGGGTTGGCAGCACGAAACAGCTGTATAACGCTGCAGATGCAATTCCTTTGGCAGCTGTAGGTCTGGGAAGTTCTCCGCGTGTCGATGGTGGCACCTGGAGGGAAGGAGGGGCAGATGACTGCAAGCAGAGGACTCGGGGCTCAGACACGACCCATGAGGCCGCTGCCAGCTCCTCGTTTTTCAGTCCTGTCCTCATCACCAGTTTGGAGAGCAGCGCCGGGAGAATGGCTGGGCTGCTTGTGTCCATATCAGCGCTCTGCAGGGCCCAGTCAGACATCTCCACGGAGACTTGCGAAGCCGCCTCGGACGCTGCCTGGTTGAGGAACAGCATGGTCAGCAGTCCAAGCCCACCAACAACCCCAAGGAGGCTTTCTTGGGGCTTCTGCCCAGCCAAATCTCCTTCCCCAAATGCACGCTCACCTTCCTCGCGCTGATGAGCTGCACCCTCAGCTGAGCCACCTCCTGCAGCAGACGCCGCATAGTTTGAGTTTGTGCCGCCAGCAAAGCCTGGTAATCGCTGAAGGACCAGGAAAGCAGATCTCATCAGAGAGATGTCCATCCCCTCTGGGGAGCGTCGGAGCTCAGCACGGAGCACAGACACGGGTGCTCGCCCAGCTTTGCCAGCGCTTCCCTCCCCACTGGGCTGAGCAATGCAAAGGCCAGAGGGAAGGATGGGAGCCCTGGCTTTAGGAAAATGGGTGCAGCTAGCACGAGGTGTTGGCTGAGGCTTCTGCACAGACCCAGTTCCAGCTCAGGAAACATCTCTTACCTCCGGGTCTTCCGTTCGATTGCAGACCCGCAGATCTGCTCCTGAAAGGGAACAATTCCCCGTTAGAGTCTCCACCACCAGAGCTGCCGGGGCTCCCTGGGGGAGGCTTCCCCAGGAGACACGGCACAAGCTGCTCTTTCTTTGGGTCACCCTGCACGGAAGCAGAAGAGCCCGTGATTTCTCCAGCCACTGTCAGGAGCGCTCCCTTGCAGGAGTCACCCACCTCCATCCATCCGTTTGCCCGTGTTGTCCACCCTGGCATCGAGGTTGTGCAGTAAATGCCAAGAGCCACCAGGAGCAACAGGAGGATGACTCAGAAGAACCTCATGTCCCTCAAGAACTGCATCCTCTGCCTGTCCATCACAAACCAGTTCTTTTTGGGAGTGATCTTGTGCCTGAAAAAGCAAACCCCTTCAACAGCTGGATTTGCATTCTTAGGCTGAAAAGCTGGAGGAACCTGATTTCTGTCCACAGTGCTCAACACTACTGGCAGCTCTTCCGCAGAGGAAGAGCTGCAGGAGCACCTTCTGAAAGAGAAGGAAATCAATCCATAAAGAGCAAATGAAGACTCTTGTCAGCAGCCTTGCGGTGTGGACCTCGCTCTCTCTTTGGCTGAGAAACCAGGATTGTTCTCACATAGAATCACAGAATAGTTTGTGTTGGAAGGGACCTTCAAAGCCATCTCCTGCCATGAGCAGGGACAGCTTCACCAGCTCAGGTTGCTCAGAGCCCCATCCAGCCTGGCCTGGGGTGTCTCCAGGGATGAGACATCTACCACCTCTCTGGCCAACCTGGGCCAGGCTCTCCCCACCCTTGGGGGCAGCAATTTCTCCCTCATGTCGGGGCTGGGCAACATGCCCTGCTCTGCCCTTTGCTTGCACTGGCCCTGGACATCCCTTTTCCCCCATCCACAGCAGAAACCTGCACTACGTACACGGCAAAGATGCACACGTTCAGCAGAGGTGTCCACAGGGAGACCAGGGCACCTGCCCCATGGCAAGTGACGCTGAAGACCATTGACCATCCCTGGGAAAAAAAAAAAAAAAAACAGAGAAAAGTCAAGCCTGTCTCTTGAGGTCTCCTCTCCAGGAGTTCACCCCCAAGCACGTCACAGCAAGCAGCAGTGGCTGAGTTTACATGCAATTTTTGTGGCCTCATTGCACCACTTTGCAGATCCTTGAATGGCTGAGCTGGGACTTGACTTCCATAATCGTGTCACCAGCTCCAACCTCATGCCGGGGCTCCTGCGGGAGGACAAAGGGAGATGCCACTTGCCCACCAGCCCCACGATGTGTGAGCCGAGGCCCTGGCCACAGCTTGGCCTCGGGAAGCCTCGCAGGGGATGTCCCAGCTGCGGGGACAGAGGCAGCGCAGCCGGGCTGCTGCCGGGGTCCCTTCTTCTTTCCCCATCTCCTCAAGCTGGTCCATCCCACACTTGGCACAATGTGTCATGATCTCTCACAGGGTCTCTGATGCAGAGGAGAACGTGCTCCATCCTGGCCTCCCCACAAGCCCCTGCTGCACACTGGCTTTTGGCCAGGACAGTGAGCCAGCCGTCCAGCCCAGAGCCCTCCCCACAGACAGGGGGATTCGCAAGCCATAGAGTCTTCTTCATAGAATCACAGAACCATTTTGCTTGGAAGAGGGGCTCAAGATCGAGTCCAACCGCTATCCCAACACCGTCACTATCCCATGTCCTGAGAACCTCATGTCCGTCTGTCCAGCCCTCCAGGGATGGTGACTCCAGCACTGCCCTGGGCAGCCTGTTCCAATGCCCTGCAGCCCTTTGGGGAAGAAATTGTTCCCCAGATCCAACCTCAACCTACCCTGGCGCAACTTGAGGCCATTTCCTCTGGTCCTGGTGCTTGTTCCTGGGGAGCAGAGCCCGACCCCCCTGGCTCCAAGCTCCTTTCAGGCAGTTCAGAGATCAGAAGGTCTCCCCTCAGCTCCTGTTCTCCAGCTGAACCCCCCAGGTCCATCAGCTGCTCCCATCACACTTGTGCTCCAGCCACTTCCCCAGCTCCGTTTCTCTCTCCAGAAGCCTCTGTCATCTTCCCCATGCTGCTCCCCACCCCACAGGCCATGTCTCACTGCTTCCCAGCTCCCACCCCAACCCGGGTAGGAGCAGCCAACTTCTTACCCACTCGTCTGGCAGCAGCTCACCCCGCTGCCTCCCCTGCTGGCTCTTGGTTGGCCTTGATCTCCAAGGAGCCTCTGGAGGCCCCTTGGCATCTTCTCTGGGGTGCCCTTCTCCTGGCCATGGCTGGCAAGGGCGGGCTCCCCGCTCAGCGCAGCACTTGGCCTGTCCAGGCACCAACAGCTCGAGCAGCCCCACAGCACCCGCAGCAGGAGCTGCCTGCCCAGGGCAACAGCCAAATGGCAGCTGGGGCTCCTTCCCCGGGCGGGAAGGCCACGCTGGCCAACTCTGACATTGCAGTGGTGGCTCTGACATCACACTGGGGTTCCCAGGGCTGAGTGGGGGGGGACACCCTGTGGGCTCTGCTGGGGCGACATGGCTGCCACCTGCCCGCACCCGCAGCAGAGGAGCCAGATGGAGAACGGGGACGTTCATGGGGTGAGGAACGTGGTTTCCAACAGCCCGCAGGGAAGGAGATGGGATGAGCGCAGGTTCTGAGCTGCAGACAGGCAAATTTGGGTCTTGTCCTGTGGCTCCGAGTCGGGGAGCTGGCAGAGGCATCAACTCCCCAGCCAAACCAGCAGCAGTTTGGTGCAGGCTCCAGAGGAGGGAACGGCCAGAGCAGCAGCTGAGCCCAGAACTCCCGCTGGGAAACCCCAAGGAAGCAAACAACACACAGAACTGTGACAAGATGTGGGTGCACGGAGCCTCATGCTGACCTTTCCCACCATCTGCCACTGGACTACAAAACAGCCACTTTGTTCCATCAATATGGCAGGCTGGGGAGCTGCTGTGAGCTCTCTGCTGAACAAGCTGCCCGTACAGCCATGGTTTTACTGCTCACAGATCAGTGGACGAGCCCAATTTAAGTCTCACATCAATCACTTAGCTTAATTAAATGTCTCCTAGATAGAACGAATCACCCAGAATGACAAGGTTGTGTGATTTTTAATATCCCCTTTGCTTCGTGGTACTTAGTGAGCTGAATTTGCTGAAATCTGAAGCTGTAAAATTCTGCTGGTATTCACCAAAACAGCTCCAGACTGCACTGACAGCCTGCGAGATCGGGTCTGGTTCACAGTTTGCTGGGAAGAACGGAGTCAGCTGGGGAGAAAATAATGACTTTAAGGCCAAGGCAAAGATATCACAAACATCTGCACAACGGGGCCTGTTCTGCACTTTGCTGGGAAGAAAAGGATTTATTTGCACTGAACAGAACCTTCAAGGTGATGGACTAGAAGCAATATCGGCAGTTTAACAAACCAAAGGCCCATTCAAGATCAGTGAATCATCCAACACGGAGCAAGAAGGGCCCAGACAGACTCATGGTGTGAATTGGCTGGAAAGATCTAAAAATTGCTGGTTTCTGTGCTCAGCAACAGCCAGGAGAAGCAGCAGAGCTGTCAGGAGGGACGCTCGAGGAACAGGAAACTCCCGAGGAAGCTCCGCAGGGAAGAGGAAGCATCCAAGAGGTGTGGACGTAAGGGAGGAAAGAAAGACAAACTTAGAAATAGGGCTGGTTTTAGGAAAGCCAGAGCTCTTGTCCAGTTGACACCTGCGTAGAAGGATGAGCTGTCGCGGCTTCAGGAGCAGCTCCAGAAACGAAGAGAAGCTGCAGCAGTGTGAGGTCTCTGTGTCCCTCTGGCTGCCATTTGGAGCCCTGAGGTGATTCTGGCAGCCCAGGGGCTGCCATGTTGTTTGGAGGCAATTCTGGTGCCCCTGGGGCAACACGGGGCAGTTTCTGGCAGTTGTGGGGTGATGTGTGACAACATATGAGGTGGCATGGGACAGTGAACCCAGCATCTGGGGCTGCCCTTCCCCCCAGTCTCCTTTTATAATGTTGATTTATTGAAATTAAAAAATAAAAGTGACTTTAGGAAAAGTAAAAAGCCCCAATTTTGGGGCAAGAGGGGAGGGAACCCTCCACTGTGGGGCCAGGACCAACCTGGGGGGTCACAGGCCCCAACTGAGGGGTGCAGGGTCCAGGTGTGATCACCCCACCCCCCAGTTTTCAGGTGAAACCAGGTATTTTCAGAGTTCCTTTCCAAACACAACTTTATTGCCATGACCCAACACCCTTCCTGGACAGCTGGGTCCCTCCCACATGTGGGTTGTGGACTCCTGAGTCCCTCCAGATGTGGGTCCGGGACTTCTGGGTCCCTCCAATGTTGGTCCGGGTGCCTGGGTCCCCCCTCAGCCCTGCAGGGCAGCAGCCAGCGCCTCCCGGATGTGCCGTGCAGCCGCCCCCTCCTCTTCATCTTCGTCCCACGCCCCCTCCTCCTCCCTCTCCACGTCCCCCTGCCGCTCGCCGTCCCCGTCCTCCGCCGCGGGGCTCAGCCAGTGGCGGGGACAGGGCTCCCCGCGGGCCTGGCACACGTTGTGCAGCAGCACGCAGGCCACCAGCAGCGTGGGCAGGAACCCCAGGTCCGTGTCGTTGCGCTTTTGCAGGCACCGCCAGCGGCCCCGCAGCCTCCCCACCGCCCCCGCGGCGGCCGCCCGCGCCGCCGCCGCCCCCGCGTTGAACCGCCGCCGCCCCCGCCGCCCCCGCGCCTCCGCCCCGCCGAACGGCCGCAGCAGCCAGGGCAGCAGCGGGTCGCCGGGGCGGCCCAGCAGGTACGCGGGAACTGTCACTCCCCCCAGCTGCGCGGGGGGCGCGGGGCAGAGCCCACCCCGCTGTGCCCGCCGGTACAGAGCCGAGCGCCGGAGGCTGCAACCCGGCGGCATCACCTCCATGTCCCAGAAACAGCCGCGGGCGTCGACGGCGGCCTGGAGCTCCACGGCGTGCCAGCCGCGCCCCGCGCTGTAGCTGGCGGCGTCCTCGGCGGGAGCGCGGATGGGGACGCGCAGCCGCGCCAGCACCCCCGCCAGCTGCGGCAGCGCAAACCCGCCCGCGGCGGCCGGCGGGGCGGCGAAGGCGGGGGCCAGGTTGGCCACGACGGCCTCGCAGACGTCGCGCAGGATCTTGCAGACGGTGGAGCGGGAGACGCCGAACTGCTGCTCCACCGCCCGGTACTCGGTGCAGGCGCCCAAGCGCCAGAGCGTGAGCGCCAGGCGCACCTCGGCCGGCACCGCGCGCCGCATGGACGTGTCGCGCCGCTCGATGGCCGCGCGCAGCCGCCCCACCAGGAAGTCGAAGGTGGCCGGGCCCAGGCGGAAGTTCTCCCGCCACTCCCCGCGGCTGAACGCCTTGGCCCGCACCGTCTCCCAGAACGCCGAGCTCCGCGTCTTGCTCCACAGCCGCCGCTCCCGCCCCGGGGCCGCCGCTGGGGCCCGGGCTGCGCCCAACCGCTCCCTCAGCCACAGCGAAACGAAGAGGCGGCGGCTCCGCGCCTGCGCCCGGCGGTGCCGGGAGCTCCGGAGGCGCCGTGCGGCCTCTCGCAGCCGCCGCTCCCGCTGCAGCCGCAGCAGCGAGAGGCCGCAAAGGGCGACGGCACCGCGGCAAAGCGCGGCCGCCGCCGCCATCTTGGGGCTGGGCGGGGGGGGGGCGGCTGCACTGTGCAGGCGCGGAGCCGTGTCTGCAGACACTGCGCGTGCGCGGCGTGTCGGGGAGGGGAATTCCCGCCCTAAGGGGCACAGCCAATGGGCATCACGAGGCTGCCTCCAGGCCAATCGTGGCTCGGGACGGGTCCTGACGGACGGTGACCCGCCGGCTGTGCGGCCAATGGCGGTGCCGGGGGAGTGGCCACGCAGCCGGCCCCAGGCGCAGCGGCCGGGCCATGGCGGTTCGTCCCGCCGCCGCTGCCGGAGCGTCGCTGCCACAGGCAGTTCCTGCAGCTGCAGCGGCTGCGCGGGGCGGGGGGCCCGGGGGTGCGGCCTCGCCGGCCGGTGCCGGACGGTCGCTGTGTTGCCCTCGGGCAGCAGTTGGGGGGGGGGGTCCCGTTGATCGCCCCCCCGCAGTTCCGCGGTTGAAAGTCCTCCTCAGCAACGCGCCGGGACCACGATCGCCGCCGGTTCCGTCCCAGGTGAGCGGCGGGGGGGCGGATTTGGTTGTTCCGGAGGGTTGTGGGGGGCACGGGGCGGGTCTAGGGGTGCAGGGGAGCTGTAGGGGGTTGGGGGTGCAGCCGGCAGGAGGGACCAGATTTGAGGGCCCTGAGTCTCTTTGCGCGGGAGGGGAGACCACTTCATTGGTCCCTCTCCACATTAAAAATCCATAATTAAACAGTTAAATATTTTCTGTAATTAAAAATCCTGTAATCTACATTCTGTCATTTAAAAATTCTGTGATTAAACAGTCGAATAGCCAATATCACTCTGGTTGCATGACTAAATCTCTTGATTTAGGCCTCAACTCAGTTTGTTCCCACCAATAATTAATATTTCTGTGCAAAATCCTTTCATTTCCCCCCCGTGCCAGTGGGGGGGACCCAGAGGACCCGTCCAGGCTCCCCCAGGTTTGGGGGAGCAGGGCTGGGGAGGGGCCACTTTTTCCCCCAGGTACAGATATAGAGACAATTTGTACAAAAACTCTAAAGTGGGGGGCACTGCAACTTGGGAACCCCCCAAAACACCACATCACCCCATGTGCCCCATCACTTTTGGGGTGTCAGAGCCCCCCCCCCCCTGCACATGCAGCTGCCCCTTGGGGGTCCTGGGTGGGTTGTGAGGTCCCTGGGGGGCTGGAGGGGAGAAAGGGGTTATTGGGGGGGACTCTGGGTTTGGGGGGTGTCCCAGGGGTCCTTGTGAGTGTCCCTGTGGGGCTGGGGGGGTCTCCGTGGTTTCTGGGATCCCTGGGGGAGTCCCTGAGATTCTGGGGTTTTTCTGAGGGAAAAAAGAATTTGGAGGCTGGGAGGGAACTTTGTGAGAGGAAAAGTGAAACATTCCTTTTCCCTCTGTTTCACAAGCCCGAGCTCAGCCCCAGCTCGTTTCAGAGGTTCCGTTCAGTAGGGCCTAAAGCAATGAACCAAAAATTGTTTTAAGTTTCTTCCTCATGTCCCGCCTGAATCTCCCTTTCTGCAGCTGAAAACCATCACCCCTTGTCACATCACAACAGGCCCTGCTCAAAAGTTTCAGGATTACGTGGATCATGTCTTTGGTCAACAGGGGCCTCACTTGTGGCCTCTGCTCTGTGTGAGGGAGAAGGGAGAAAGAAACAATTTCTTTTTTTCATTCCAAAACAAATGTTTTAACTGGATGTTGGTGCATCTTGAGATGGGCCCTTGAGTCCTCTGCAACTTCTAAATCTTTCCAAAGTGACCCTTAAACAGTATTATTCCCTGAAAATAAAAGCTTCAGAACAAATATGAGGCCTTGGTACTTATTTTAAAAACGTTCTTTAAGCTTCAATGACTGTTCGCTACTGCCCTTATCTACAGTCATGCTGAATAAAGCGATACAGGAAGCTCAATGTATTCACGAGGTGTTAATGTCAACATCTCCTTATCTGTATTCTCTCCGAGAAAGCAAAAGTAACTCCAAACACTGATACTGTCCCAGTTCTGGTGCAAGAGGAAGCTGTGGAAACCATCTTCATGCGACACATTAGCTGACGTCCCTTCCCGGCCGTTTTGCTGCAGGTCACCAGACTACTGACACCTCTGGGTTGGTCACGGACATGATGGGAGCTGAGGGAAAACGGAAAGGGAAGGTTGGATCCCGTGGGAAATGGGGACAAGAATCAAGGACCGTGCTACTGCTGATCCTCTTCGTCACTCGTGAGGAAGGTTCCTGAGGGAGAAGAGAGAACAGCCACCGATGTCCCCCAGCGCAAGGTGGACGACGGTTCCTGGGGCAAAGAGGTGATCTAGGGCATGTGGAAAGGAAAAGATCCCGAAAACATGACAGCCCCAAGATGCCACATCCAGTGTGCAGCTTCCCCCGAGCTTCCTCCCAGCTGTGGCCAGCGGCTTCTCCTTCATTATCAGCACTTCCTGCCCCACTGATTGCCCAGCTCGTGTCAGATGGCTGGAGAAGGTGGTTCAGAAACACCAGGCAGGACGGAGCCGCCGGGCAGACCAGCACGGAGCCCTGAGAAGCCCCTGGGTCATGTGCCGTGATGGTCACAGCCTTGTGATGCTTCTGGGTGAGTGTCTCATCCTCCCCTTGCTGCTCCTCCCATACAGGTATCTTTTTTTCTCATTTCTTCCCCTCTTCTTTTCCTTTCTTTCATAATTTCCCCTTCTTCTGCCTTATACCCCTCTCAAGTCTCTCTTTTGCTGCTGTCATCTCTTCTTTCTTCCTCTCTCCTTTCTGTTTTTTGATCCCCTCTTCCCTCCTGTCTTCATCATCCTCTCTCCATCTCCCTTTCCATCTCCTCCTCTCCTCCATATGTAATTAATATATATTAATATTCACATATTCTATATATTCATATAGAATTCTGTATATTCATAAAATTCATATCTTTCTTGGCTGAGCTGGTGGAGTTAGTTGTGTCCTGTCAACTGCAAATCTAAATTCTCAGGACAGGACCAATTGGGCTGAAAACTCGTTGCCATGGTGGTCCTGGAGACGTGCCCAACATGTGACACAATAAGGTCTCCCTGGAGGCTTCTCTTCTCACAGAACCCCATTCTGGTTTGGGATGAAGGGACCTCTGGAGATCATCCAGTCCAACCCCCCTGCTAACACACGGTCACCAGAGCAGATCACACAGGTCGGTCCAGATAGGTTTGAATGTCTCAGAGAAGGAGACTCCATACCCTCTCTGGGCAGCCTGGGCCAGGCTCTGGCACCTCCCAGCAAAGAAGTTTCTCCTCATGTTCAGATGGATCCTCCTGTGTTTAAATCTGTGCCCGTTGCCCCTCACCCTGGCGTTGGGCACCACTGAACAGAGTCTGGTCCATCCTCTGACACCCACCCTGACATATTGATCCCATTGATCACATCCCTCTCAGCTTCTCTTCTCCAGCTGAACAGCCCCATCTCTCTCAGTCTCTCCTGATCAGAAAGATGCTCCAGACCCCTCAGCATCTTTGTGTCCCTCCACTGGACTCCCTCCAGTAATTCCTTGTCCTTCTTAAACTGGGGAGCCCAGAACTGGACCCAGAACTCCAGATGCGGCTTCACCAGGGCGGAGCAGAGAGGGAGGATTCACCTCTCTCAACCTGCTGCTCACACTCTTCTTAATATCCCCCAGGTACCCTTGGCCTCTTGGCCACAAGGACACATTGGTGACTTGTGGCCAACCTGATGTCAACCAGAACTCCCAAGTCCTTCTCCGCAGAGCTGCTTTCCAGTGGGTCCACCCTCAAACTGTACTGGTACTGGACCCCGTCTGTCCCAGGAGATATTCCACGCCACTAACATGGTGCTCATCAGTAAAAAGGGAGGGAAGGGGGGTTGGAGGGCAGCCATCTCTCAGGGTCTGCTGGATCTCCCTGTGCTTGTGGGAGCCCATGAGTTTTTGCATCACGTCTTCCATTTTCTTCTCTCTTCCTCTTTCAATTACTTATCTCACTTTTTTTTTTTATCTTAGCCCATGAGTTTTCTTACTTTTGCTCATCATATTCTTCATTCCCATCCTACTGAGGGGTGCGTGGAGCTGGTCTGCCAGCCGAGGCTGCCCCGCCACAGCTCCCCAGGCCCTCACATCTCCAATCCCAGCAACAGCCCACCTCAAGCTGGCCAGAAACCCCAAAGTTTCCTTTCTCCTACAGCCTCATTTCTTTAAGTTTCAACATACCATTTCCCACTGCCGATATCAATCAATCACTTGGCGATCAGCAAATAATTTCTGGCAGAAGAAATAATCTCATGCAGCACGTGTCACGTGTAACTGAAAGATAAGTTCAGGTTTCTAGATTTTTTTTTTTTCCCAGTGTGGCCTCACTGTCTTGTGAAATTGTTTTTAATTTTTCTTCATGATCCATCTTGGCTTTCCATGCCGCGATGGCACAAAGAGGAACCATGACCTGTGTGAATCTGTGACATTGTGGAGGGGCTGCCCCCTGGAACGGTGGTCACGAGGGACAGGCCTCCAGCGGGCAGTGGCCACGTCAGTGATTTCTTTTCTCTCCCTTTTGCAGCCTCCTTGCACTTGTTGTCTCAACGCCGATCTCTCCTGGCTTTCCTCCAGCTGCTGCCGTTGGCTGTGTCCTCTGTGGGTAAGTGCAGCTCGACCTCTCCCAAGATGCTCTCTAGTTGGCTGGGGTTTCTAAAACAGAGGGAAAACGGATGTCTCACTTCTCCTCATGCAAAGTTTCCTTCCAACCTCCAAATCCTTTTTTTTTTTTCTTCACCAGACCCCTTTTACCGCCTGCGCTCTCCACAGACCCCAGTTACCATTTCTGTTATGAAAGGGAACATCTCACTTTTCTGTGCATAGCCAAGACGATGAGGAAAATTGGCAGATTTTGATTCTTCAATTAAACTGGGGAGCATATCGACCTGCGATCACTGTACCCCCTCCCGACTGCCCGGCTGCAGCTCACAGCTACAGAAGTGTCTGCTGGCGAGTGCTCATACGTGTACTTCATGGAGGACTCTGGACAGGAAATCCCTTCCAAGCGGAGCGTTCCTCTCACCGTTGAGGTTCAGGGTAGGTTGGTCTTGTCTTACGACTCAGCTGCAATTGGAGCTGATACCACGTGCCTCCCTGGAGAGCATCATCTTGGCCGATGGCCTTGTCCTTGGGTCACCAGTGGACACATGGAGCTGCTCTGGCCTCTCACAAGCTTTTGTGCTCCTGGATTGCTCTGAGAAAGCAGGAATTTGTTGGCCTGACGGCTGTGTCAGCTCCAGGAAAACTTCCAGTGGGGCTTGGGGTGTATTACTTGCCTTCTTACTTTGGGCATGTGAAAATACTTATTTTCTGCACTTCAGTGAATGGAAAGAAACTGTGGAAGCTGCGCTGAGCTGAGATCCAGGGGCCTTTTTTTCTCTGCCCTTAGACAGAGACGCAAATGACCCCCACACCCTGTTTTGTCGTTCAAGGCTCCCTATTTGCCTCAATAGTAATCAGAAAAAGAGTAAGCTGATTTTCTAGGCTGAGTCATGACACTGGCTTTGTGCACAGGTCCTGGTGTCAATGCGCAGCCAATTGTTTGGATTCTGTGTTGCATTATGTTGGTTTGTTGTGTAGTTTTTGGTTTTTTTTTCATTTTTTTTCCAGCTGCTCCCGTGGCCCCAACTTTTTCCCTGGATCCTCAACAGCAGGTTTATAGAACCGGGAACTACGTCAAGCTCCTCTGCTCCATCCCCGCCTCTCTGGATTATGTCAGAGAAGTCCCGAACTACACTGACTTTGGACTTGCCGTCTCCATCCCAGTGTCAAACCTGAAAAACTGCAACTACGATCTCGGGCTGACGGGAGATAACTCACGGGCTCTTACAGTTGTGCCTATTTTGTGTACAAATCTGCTCGTCCCATTGGCTCAGAGAGAAGCCACTTGTGTGCACAAGCACAGGCACGTCACAAGAAGAGCCAGAGGCCACGAATGCAATTGCAAAGAGCAAGTTTTATTTTAGTTACCTCTCTGCTGGGGGATCTCCAAAGCCACACCTGAGCTCCCAGGCAGAGGTGACAGCAGCGGGGATGCAGGCGCTGATAAGTTTAGCCCTGCTGGAAGATCGTTAGGCCGGCTGCGCTCGCCTGTGTTTAAAGGCTTAGAGCAGATGCAGCCTCTTGCTGTGCTCTGCTCTTTCTCAAAACAAAGCAGGAATCTCAGACATGATAAGGTACCGTAGGATTTCCCTACTTGTCAAGCACACAAGGTCAGTAGAACAATTAATGTGATGTATGTGCTTTCTTTATACCCCAGCTGCGGGTCACTTGAGCGTGGTTACCTTTCTCCTCCTCGCCCAATCTTCTGCAATTCCCATGCATTCCACCCCCTTGCCCAAGGGACCATCTCTGCTGGGGCCAGAATAGCCAGAGGTGTTCACTTGGGCATGTAAAGTTCAGAACAGAGCAATTTACAGAGATACCCAACAAACACATATACATATATAAAGAGAGAAAAGGAGCAAATATATGTGTGCAATAATAGGTTGCATCTGGCATCCCGTCTGTCTTCTCAAGGAATGAGATGAGTCTTTCAGCCAGGCACTGTCAGTGAATTGCTTCATTTGATGTGTTAGTCCCACAAGTATTTAGGTGTTATCTTCCATTCTGACTAGTTCATTAGCTGTCTTGAAGCAGCACTTGCCTTAAAAAATCAGGGCAGCATCTGCAGCCACTACCTACCCAAGGAAAAAGAACAATGAGAAACATTAATGTGAAAAAAAAACAACAAACAAAACCCCTTGGCATAATACGTATCTGTAGCAGAGCTATTGCGTTACTAAATGACAGTAAGAGATCTGCAGCTGTTAGTCTTGTGGAGATGTGTCCCGCATATTATACTTGTAACATGGGGTTACAAGCCACGACGAGAATCTCTGATAAGCGAGGAAAACAGGAGCGTCTTCTCCTTCCAGTAACACATACACTGTTGCTCCAGCTCCTGCAGCTGGTATTACTCCGGGTTTGACAACCTGCTGTGGGGTAATTACCCACACAGACTGGAAAGCCATGGCCTGTGCTTTCTCAGATTGAACTTCAACATGACGTTGGGTCCGTGACACAACACCGTTCCAATGCTGTCTCGTCTAGACAAAGCACAAGTAGTCACTGAAGATACCTGAAATACAAGAACTCAAGAGTCCGATATTAGCAAAGGATGCAACATAAGAGGAGAAGTCAGAGAACACAACCATACAGCATTCTCAGGAGTTATTATGTGGACTTTCACATCCAGATTAATAGGTTGCGGTCCCACTTCGCGATCCATTGGGGTGAATAATTCCATTTCCCCTGTAGTTAGTATTTTGGAAGAAATGCCATCTGGAAGGATTTCAATCTGCACCATGTTTTGCACTGGGGGTGTTGCAATGCGATCATAGGGTTTTTGATTATGGATATTCCAACTGTTAAGCGAAAAAACTGCTTTAGTCAGATGTGGGCTCCAATGTTGCAAAGTTTTAGTACTGGTTAGTTTCTTCAGTTGTTCCTTCAACATCCCGTTCATCCTTTCAATTAAACCATTGGCCTGGGGATGATATGCAATGTGGAACAACCAGTCTATCCCTAACCCTCGAGCCCAGTCTTGTACATTACGTCCACTAAAGCATGTCCCTTGGTCACTCTGTGTTTGATGGGGAGGTCCATAGTGATGGATGAGTTGTTCTAGCGCCTCAATCGTATTATGCTGATTAGCGTGTTTAGTGGGTTTGGCAAATAATAGCCCTGACACTGTATCCGCAGCAGTGAATACATATTGCCACCCCCTAGATGGGGGTAAGGGGCCCACATAATCAACTTGCCAGGTATTCAAAGCCCACTGACCACGCTTTATCTGTCCCCACGGCCTACATAGTGCTCTCAGGCGTAACTGTGTACAAGTAGCGCAGTTATGTGCACATGACATATAAGCATGTAGTGGCAAAGGGGTTTGGTTATGAGCAACGTCCCATGCACGTGCAGTAGAAGCTGAGCGATGACCGCAAGCAAAATGTGCATTTAAAGCCTGAGCATTTATGTCAGCAGAGGTCGTCTCATCTACCTCTCTGTTGTTCTGTGACTCAAGTGAGTCATCTTTTTGATGAGCTGAAACATGTCTCCCTTTCCAAGGAGATGTCTGTGCATGCTGCCCAATTTGTTGCCATATATCTGCCCCCTATATAGGATATCTCTGTACATGCCAATCGTCCTGGGCCCAGCAGGGCAACCAGATTGTGAGACTTTTATACACTACCCAACTATCAGTATATAAATAATGTGTCCTTCCTTCCAGGATAGCAAGGAATGCTGCAATCAGTTCAGCCCACTGACTAGAGGCCTGCACACTTGTTTGCCATAGTATTATGCCTGGTAAGTGCACTCTCTGCTGGGTTAAGAACTGGCTGGAGGGCCGGGCCCAGAGAGTGCTGGTGAAGGGGGCTGCATCCAGCTGGTGGCCAGTCACTAGTGGTGTCCCCAGGGGTCAGTGTTGGGTCCAGTCCTGTTTAACATCTTTATTGACGATTTAGATGAGGGGACTGAGACCATCATCAGCAAATTTGCTGATGACACCAAGTTGGGAGGGAGTGTGGACCTGCTGGAAGGCAGGAGGGGTCTGCAGAGGGATCTGGATAGACTGGAAAAATGGGCCAATTCCAATGGGATGAAGCCCCAAGTGCCAGGTCCTGCACTTTGGCCACAACAACCCCCTGCAGCGCTCCAGGCTGGGCACAGAGTGGCTGGAGAGCAGTCAGGCAGAAAGGGACCTGGGGGGACTAATTGACAGGAAGCTCAATATGACCCATCAGTGTGCCCAGGTGGCCAAGAAGGCCAGTGGTATCCTGTCCTGTATCAAAAATAGCATGGTCAGCAGGACAAGGGCAGTGATCCTTCCCCTGTGCTCTGCATTGGTGAGGCCACACCTGGAGTATTGTGTTCAGTTCTGGGCCCCTCAGTTCAGGAAAGACATTGAAGTGCTGGAGCGGGTCCAGAGAAGAGCAACACGACTGGTGAGGGGACTTAAGCAGAAGACCTGTGGGGAGAGGCTGAAGGAGCTGGGGTTGTTTAGTCTGGAGAAGAGGAGGCTTAGAGGTGACCTCATCACTCTCTAGAACTACCTGAAGGGAAGTTACAGCCAGGTAGGAATTGGTCTCTTCTCCCAGGCAGTCAGCAATAGGACAAGGGGCCATGGGCTTAAACTCTGCCAGGGGAAATTGAGGCTGGAGATTAGAAAGCAATTCTGTGCAGAGAGTGGTCAGGCATTGGAATGGCTGCCCAGGGAGGTGCTGGACTCACCGTCCCTGGAGGTTTTTAAACTGAGATTGGACATGGCACTTAGTGCCATGATCGAGTAAACGGACTGGAGTTGGACCAAGGGTTGGACTCGATGATCTCTGAGGTCTTTTCCAACCCAGTCGATTCTGTGATTCTGTGAACCTGGGGTTGTTCCTGCCCAGATTCAAGACTCTGCACTTTCCCTTGTTATATTTCATTAAATTTTTTCCCGCCCAACTCTCCAGCCTGTCCAGGTCTCTGATGGCAGCACAGCTTCCAGTGTCACCACTGCTCCCAGCTTGGTGTCACCAGCAAACTTGCTGGTAGTGCACTCATCCAGGTCATTGATGACTATATTGAATAATAGAAGCCCAGCACTGCCCCCTGAGGCACTGCACTGGTTACAGGCCCCAGCTGGACTCTGCCCCATTGAACACCACTCTCTGGCTTCTTCCCTTCAGCCAGTTCGCAGTCCATCTCATTCAGGAGTTCCCACCTCTCCTGATTAAATGTCCCTGTCCAAGGACAACTTTCCAGCAGACTGTGTGGACATTTGCCCTTCCCAGTGCTCTCAGGTTTCTCCTGCGGTTGCTCTTTGGTCATTCAGTGGCCTCTCAACTGTCTAGTTTCTGCTTTGAGCTTCAGGGAGTTACAAACTTGCCCCAAACTGCGGGCGTCCCTGGAGCCCATTGAGGACGAGACCTGGAGCGTGAGCCTGAGCCAGCAGCTGAGCCGGCAGCTGGGCAGCTCTGGCCCCAGCTCCTGGGAGAAGGTTTGTCTCCTGCCCCACACTGGGACTCTGCCCACACCGGCGGTTTTCACTGCTTCACCCCCAAACTGCGCTCCCCCCGTGCTGCCCCGGCCTGGCACTGCGGGCAGTCCCGCCTGCTCCTGGGGGAGTCGGGTCAGTCCTGGGCCAGCCCCCTCCTGACAGGTTGGGCTCTGACTGCATCTCGGGCTCAGCTTCTTCTCGTTCAGCTTTTCCTCTACAAGACTCTTGGGACAGCGCTGGCAGGTTGTCGGGACCTCAGCCACGTCCAAGGGCAGGTGCTGAGGTTCCTCCAGGACACAGACTCTGTGGAGCTCTCTGAGACCCAGGTGAGGTGATGCTCATGTCCTGAGCATCCTCTGCCTGTTCCTGGGGCAGAGGGAGGGCTGGTCCTGGCCCTGCTCCAGACCTTCCTGATGTGCCCATCGCTGCTGATTCCCCCTTATTGCGTCGTCCTGCCTGGCCATTGTCACTGGCCATGGCTGAGTGCCCGGGCTGGAGCCCACTCCCCATTTCCCTGTGGGTGCAGGGGATGATTTCTGTGGTGTCACATGCTGCTGACACCCACTTCAACTTGGTCTTGGACACAGTGACGGCTTTCACCAGAGACAGGTTTTATGAGACTTCCACGGGCTGGAAGGTAAAGGATCCAGGGTTTGCTCTTTGGCTTTCCTTTTTGTGACCTTATTTTCACTTCTACACCTTCTGTAGCCAAACTGTGGCAGCTGTGTTTATATCAGCCCTCTTGTAAGAGCTGCCCAAGACCTGTGTTTCAGAGGGGATGTCCCGGCATTGGGGCCCCTGAGCTGTGTTGGGAAGGGCAGCGGTAAATCCACCAGCAGTGTGTGCGATGCTGGCTGCTCCCTGCTCCCCATCCCGTGCCAGAGCCCCGGCTGCAGGACGGGAACAGCTCCCGGCCCTGGAGCTTGCAGCTCGAGGAGCTGCCGGGAGGTGCCCAGGGAAGGAAGGAGCTGGTGAGGGTGCGGGGCAGGACCGGGGCTGACATCTGGGGACATCTCTGTTGTCACAGGTGCAGCTGCCGCAGGGCACAGAGAGACCTCGGGCCACTCGTGCTGCTCTGATGTGCGTGTACAGCGGCATCTCCCTGCGTGCCCCCAGGGAGCAGCTGCTCGCCTGCGTGGATAGAGAGATCATGGGCACCATCCTGCGGCTCTCCAGAGTCACACAGAGGGTAGGAGCACAAGCCGTGCAGGGACAGGGACGCCTGGGTGCCCTCATTCCAGCCCCTTGGGGCAGGGGTGTACCAAGATGGACAAACTCTTTCTAAAGATCCCCCGAGGAAGGGTTTGTCCTCAACATCCAGATGCAAACCCCTGTGTGTCCCCCTGCCCATGCTCCTCTTCCACCTCTCAGCCCTGCAGAGAGTTCAAGGGGTGCTTTGCTCTCTTTGCCCTCAGGAGATGCAGCTCAAGCTCGCCCTGGTGCAGAGTGTCACTGAGGTCAGCTCTGCCATCCAGGCTGTGGGTGATGCTGGCAGCTTTGAGCTGTCCTCGAAGCAGGAGGTGACACAGCCCCTGCTGGTGAGTGCCTGTAGCAGGGACAGTCACACGGGGGAGCTTTGGGCTGCACTTTCCCCAGAGGGGCGATGGTCTCTGGGCTTCACACGAGCTCCTGGAGCTGTGTCCTGAGCTGGGGGGCCCTGGGGTGCAGGGTGGCTGTGGAGCACCTGTGGGGTGACGGGGCAGTGTCTGCCCAGGCCTGGCAGCAGAGCCTGTCCCGGGGGAGGCAGGAGGGCCGTTCCGTGTCCACGTCTACTGACAACTCTGCGCCTGTGTCTCTGTGACTTGCAGGACTGGATCAAGGGGGAGCCTGCGGGCTCCCTGGTGTACCGAGCGTTTCAGGTCCTGGAGGAGTTGAGGTGAGGGCTGTTCCCGGCTCTGGGGACTCCCGGTGTGCCCCATCCCAGCTGGCCAGGGCAGCCCCAGTGGTGTTGAGCTGCTGGGGCTGTGGAGTGGGAGGGTGCTCCCCACTTTGGGTGTCTCCTGAGCCCCAGGGGTTCCTTACCCTGGGGTGGGGGTTTGCTGCTGCTCGGGGGGAGGCAGGAGCTGCTGGAGCTGAGGGCAGCGCTTGCTGGCAGGGGCTGGGGGGGGTGGGTTTGGGGCCCTCGATTAGGAGGAACCCAGGCATGGTTTGAGCCACTCTGGAGAGCGCTGGTAAATCCCCTTTCTCTTTTCTCTCTCTTTTTCCTCTGGTCAGCAAGCTGAGGCCAGCGCTGAGCAGGGAGGAGAACCGCAGCCTGCGGGCCGTGTGCTGCCGGGCTGTCCTGTCCTCCGCAGGACGGTGCGGGCAGCTCTGAACATGCAGGTACCACGGGGCAGTGCCCGCCACCCCGGGTCAGGCTCCCCCTGGTGTGCCCTGGCAGGCCCCGTGACGCAGAACCTCAGCTCTCCTCTCCTGCTTCCAGCTGCTGCACAGGAGAAGTGCTGGAGGTCTGGGCCACCTCCTGGAGACTCTCCTGGCGGCAGAGGAGCCCTCGGCTGGGTCTGCCCATCCTGCCATTCAGCTGCTGCAGGGCTGCACAGCCAGGCTTTCCAAGACAGCCAGTTTAAGCGTATTCTATTCAAAAGAAAGAAGCCTTTGAACACTCTGAGTTTACAGTTCTGTTCTGAAAGGCCACGAGTTAGTACAGGTGGATCAACATTATGTAAATGCCATAGAACAAATTGTGGCTACTGTTGTTTATCTGCTACAATTTCTGTAGCATTTTTAGGCAATTTTAGAAGTCGACTCTTGTCAGGAATCCAGGATCTTGTGCTGACCTGCATATTGCTCCTTCTGCACGTTGTCTTCGATTAATGCTGACCTGAGGGATTTATCTGCAGTACGACACGGTGTAGATACTAAATCAGGTCTGGAAGCCATCTCAGGAGATGGATTAGCTCATCATTACATCAAAAATAGAAGGAATGCTACTTCCTTGTTTCCTGTGCTTATGTAATAAGGCACATATGTGGTAGTAACAGAGTCCGTGGCCCCTGTACTTCATGTGCTTATAACAGAGTAAAAATCAGTTGTTAAAATTAAACTGGTTTCAGGTTTTCTGTTTTAATTACTTTTCCCATTTGACTCTTTGTGTTTTTCTTTATCACTGGAGCCCAACCCCACTCACTGTCCCGCGACTGGGGACTCCAGACAAGGGGACACAGACACGGGGGTGGCTGCACAGTGGAGCTCAGCGGACTTGAGAACCACTCAGCTGTGTGAGGATCAGACACCTACAAAGCAACTTTGCTTCTTAAATGACGACGATAATGTGCTTTGTTTTGGAAGACATCAGATTTGCATTTCAGCATTCCTGGCAGATCTGCAGCTTGATAAAGACCTCAGGCTGTTTGGTTTCATCAGACTTTTGTAGATCCCGCCTTCACTGGTCAAAGCACCATCTGCCAATGTGTTTTCTGGTGTTGTCACTTCTTTCTGAACAAAGACGGCAGAGGCAGCAGCTCTACTGGTGTTGTCTGTTTTATTGAAACATGGATATCTACAGGAACTTTAAGCTGAAAGCTCAGAAAGCTGTGGCCCGTGGTATATCTTCGTAATGTTTGTAGATTCTTCTGCAGATATTCTTATGCCAACGAGCACGGAACGTTTGTGAGTGTGAACTGCTGTGCAGTTAGAAGGAAGAAAGATGTGTGAGCTAAAGCAGCAGGAAGGCTGCAGCCGTGTAAGCCGGGGGTGCAAACGGCACGAAATGGGCTGCAGCGGCGGAGCCCTCGGTCCCGGGCCGTCCCGGGCAGGCGCAGCCCGAGCGCTCCCGGCCCCGCTGCCGCTGACCCGCCGGGGCCGGGGCCGCGCTGCGGGCGGACAGCGCCGCTCTGCGGCCGCCGGCGGCTCCGGGCCGGGAGGGGGGGCGGGGCCCGGTGGCGGGCGCGGACGGGATTGGCTCCTGCGCGGGATGGGCGGGGCCACGCTGCAGAAGCGCGCGGGCCGAGGAGCGCGTGCCGCCGGTGCGGCGGCGGGAGCAGCGCGCGAGGAGCGGCGGGGCCGGCGGTGAGCGAGGGGCGGGCGGACAGCGGGGAGACTGGGCGGGGCCGCCCCGGTCCCGGCTGAGGGGGGAGGCTGGAGGGGGAGGCACGGGCTGGTTTCGGCAGGAGGAAGGCGAGGGGCAGGCAGCCGCAGCAGCGCGGCCCCGAGCCGGGCCGAGGGGGAAACACGCGGCGGCTGTGAGGGAAGGAGCCCCGGGCTGAGCGCTGCGCGGGGCTCGGGCGGGGCCGTGGGGCGGAGGGGGAGCCCGTGGGGACACGGGGCAGAGGGAGGAAGGCGAGCGGGAGGGGCAGCGCCGGGGCGGGAGCGGCGCAGGCGGGGCCGGGGCCGCCGTGGGGGCGCCAGGGGGCGCGAGGGGCGGGGGGGAGGGGCCGGGAACGGGGGGAGCGGCGGGAGCGGCGGAGGAGCCGGAGGGCGGGACGGCGCGGGAGGAGCTTGGGCGGGAAAGGCTGAGGGACCTCAGGGAGGGGGTGACATCGGGGAGGCTGCAGTGGGCAATGCTGAGGTAGCTCAGGACGGGATGGCACTGAGGTTGGTTTCAAAGGGAAATGCTGAGGTACCTTGAGGAATGGACGCTGGGCTGGGAACTATGAACACATCAGATTGGTTAAGAGAGTGTTCATGACAGAAATTTGTGCAGTGAAGTATTCCAGCAAAGAGAGGGAGAAGAGCCAAACTTAGATCAGGCCTCCTAGGACGCCTGCAGGTTTGGGGACAGGGATGACGAGGTTGTTAATCCGGTCCTAACTGTTTCTTTCTCTGTCCCTCTCTTGCAGCACCTGACTGAATGGAGGAGCAAGTGGACGGGAAGTTCCTGCGCCACACACAGATCACATTTATTACTGTCGCACTCAGAGACCCGGAGATCCGAACCGTTCGCATCGTGCCTTGAAGCAGCCTGTGCTCATGCGCTTCTCCCGGGGAGAAGGCGGAATGGCAGTAACAGGCCACGTTAAGCCACAGGGTGCACACTGTGCAGCTGTCAAGCCCAGCTCTGCGTTAGCTCACACCTGCGATTTTGCGCCGTACACGCAGATTTGAGTTGTCGCTGGTTGTTGCAGCGTTTGGCTTTGGTGAGGACAGTGTGTGTTTGTCAGCAGTTGGTGTAGGTGGAATCTTGAGGAGAAAGCGATATTTCCGTGCCAGAACTGGTTGGTGTTTGCATGGTAGTGTGGTAGTTGTTCCCGCAGGCAATCAGTGCTGGAGTATTATTGCAGGATGAGGGGATTTTGGAGGCTTGTCTGTGAGATGCACTGGAGGCAGCAGCTGAAAGCGAAAAGCTGAGATTTGGAGAGTTTGTCGGTGGGTTTTGGGCGGTTGTCAGCTGAAGAGTTGGCTGTTTGCAGGTGAGGTGTAGGCAGAGGGTGAAGCTGACTTTGCCTGGGCGGCGCAACTGGCTGGGTGTGCAGAGCTGAGGAGAGCGGGCTGCTGCGGGGGACCCTAAAGCTGGAGAACCAGCCGGCAGCTCCAGACGCTCCCGCTGCCGGGCAGGGCCGTGCAGGCCAGTGCCTTGGGACACAGCGACGTGAGGTAGAAACCATGAGAAGGGGAGGGAGGAGGGGGAAGCATGGAGAGGCTTGCAGCACGAGTGGGAGAAGGAAGAAGAAGACTTACAGTGCACTTACACAAGCAATACCACAAATAAACTGTAACAACAACCAGTAAAACAATTAACTCACATTCCTGACAAGCTGCTTGATTTTCAGAAAGGCAACACACAGGGTGAAAGAAAAATCACCGTGCTCCATAGCCTTTTCAAGGCATTTTTGCATCACCCCTCTCCTAGAGAGGATATATGAGAGGAGCTGCAGTACTGCTGCTTCTTCGTTAGATATATTCTGCCCCATCTCCTCTCACTCCCAGCTCCTCACCTCTTCAGGTGTCCGTTGCACCGATGTTGGATCCTCTGTTTTCCCACAGCTCCACGAACTGCGTCCCGGTCCCGGTCCAGCCGCGCCGTATGCAGCCGGGGCTCGTCCCTCATCCAGCAGTCGTCTCCTCGCCGTCAATTCTCCATATGGATCACATCGGGGTTACCACTTGTGAGGGCGAAAATCACGGACTCCACACAATTCAATGTGAATTCAAGCTGAAGCTGTTTATTGCTTGTTACGTGTCTCTTTAAGTACCTTACTGATTTGTCCATGTGCTTACAGGCTGCATGTAATTGGACAATAGCTATTGTTCACGCACTTCAAGCTAACAAGCGATGGAATTTTACATATCAGCACGAGCTCTAGTGCTTAGCAAAACCTCCCTGACTTGCTGACCCTCGATTTCTTCACTTGCTCAAGGCTGCACAAAGTCACGTAAGACACAGAGGCTGCTCGGCTCTGTTCTCTTCCTGGTCACATAGGCCTTGAAGGCCTATTCACTTCAGTTCCATAGAATGTCCATTGACTTTGAGAAAGTTCCACAGGGAAGCGCATGGAACCAGCTGGATTTCTCCTTTGTGCTCTGCCAGTTCCAACAGTTTGTCACTTGGTTACATGGTCAGTTTATCCTCAAGCCACTGAGAGCTTCTGGAAGCAGGGAGACAGCAGACACCTTAAACAAAGTCCATCCTCTCTGCTGCCCACCCTGGAAATCCCTAGAAATCTTTACCAACCCACCAAAGGAGCAGCTTTGCTGCTGTTCAGATCAGCCAGCCAGGTGAACACGGGGCTCGGGGACACACCACAGGGCAACAGGGCAGTCCCGAGGGGACATGAGGGCAAAGGGGGGCCTGGAGGCACCCGAGAGCACCCAGGTGCCCAGGGCTGAGCTGGCCTGTGCCTCCCCAGGCGCAGGGTCACAGTGGCGCCCTTTGTGATCTCACACTGTGACACCCACTGCCCTGCACGTGCTCAGCGCAGCCGTGGGCCCAGCCCACACTGTCCGACAGGACGGTGACGGGACAGGGTGCGAGCACGGAGCTGGTGAGAGCCCCGAGCGTAGCCCAAGTCTTTCAGAGAATCAGAGAATCTTTTTGGTTGGAAGAGACGCTTAAGATCATCGAGTCCAACCACAACATAACTCTAGCTGCCCCGGGCAGACTTTCTGCTGCCCCTGGCAGACTTGGAGCAAGGAGCTCCTGAGCGCAGCTCACGTCTTTCCCCGACGAGGAGCACACGGGCGCATCCCACACCTTCCATCGCTGCCTCTGGCAGACCTGCAACACCAAGGAGTTTTGCTGAAGCGTCCACCTTCCCCATCCTTAGTCCTCGCCTTTGACTGCAAAATGGCGGAGAGGCCCCCCATCCGACCTAGACTGGCCTGGCAGGAGAAGGTTGGGGCTCCCCAGGAAGTCAGACCTCTACCAGAGACCAACCAGGTTGATGTGGTGCAGCCACCGCAGATTGGTGAGTGAGGGGCGCAGATTGTCTGGCCAGGGTGAGGCCCAGCGATCGGTCCCCGCTCGACACCAGGATCACAATTCCCCACACGTTGGCAGGGGGTTCCATGGGTGGTGATTATGCTGCCTGAAGCCCAGGGCTGCTCCGAGCTGGGAGCCGGCCCCAGCACAGCCTCTGCGGGCAGAGGGGACCCAGTTCCTGCTGCAGGGCACGGGCAGCGAGAGGCAGCTGGGCGGGCAGGAGGTAGTCATGCTGCGGGACGGGGACCTTTCCTGCCCATCTGAAGCGAGTTCCTCACCTGCTGCACTGGGTGCTTTCCCCGTCCTGCCTGGCTCCAGCATCTCAGCCCGTCTGCCGGGCACCCGCCAGCCCTGACACGCACGGGGAGACTGTGCCAGGGCAGCGGGCACTGGGATAAACAGAGGTCAGAGCTCCTTCCTCTGCTCTGTCCTGCCTGCAAAGCCTCTCCACAGCCCTCCCTGCTCTCCTCCTTTATTAGATGCTGGCTGATTACCTGTGTACCAATTTGAAAAGAGACGCGTGGACTTCATTGTGGCCTTCGTCAGCAGCCCAGAAAAGGTAACCGCAGCCATTTGGAAGGCGGCTGTGCTGGCAGCTGCTGACAGGGGCTCTGCTGCGGGGTGCTGGAGGGTGCTGGCTGGGCAGAGCTGCTGCTCCCAGGTCTCTAGTCGTCACTGCACCCCCATGCTGTGGTGCCGCTGGCCATGTGTCCCCGTCTCACACTCCCTGTTTGTCTCTCTGTCCCCTGGCTGACAGAATGAGAACCAGAAGATTCCATTTCTTCAGAACATTTGTGACCTGTGCTACAACAGCAGGCGCCACAGCGCTCCACAGGGCCTAGATCTCTTCTGCCAGAGATACGATCTGGCAGAAAATATCAAGGTGAGGGGATACCTCGTGTCTCTGGGGAAGCGGGCGATGCCCCTGGCACCCTTCGAGGACAGCGTTGGGTAAGGCTGGGGGCTGGTGGCACTGGGTGCTGGCAGCTGCCAGGTCCCATCCCGGCTGTGCTGTGCAGGTGCTGCTAGAAGAGGAGCCCAGAAACAAACTGCGCACGGCAGTGCGGTGGAATGCCATGCTTGCCATTGCTGAACTGAGGTACCTGCCCATCCCTTCCGGGGACCCCTGCACGAGATCTCGAGGCACTGCTCCAAATACCAGAGTGTGACTGGCTCCTCTCTCTTTGCAGTGCAGTGGAGAGGGCGCTGGAGGGCAAGGAGACAAGCCTCCTCCAAGCCTGCTTCTCTAGTGTCCTCTTGCTTCCTCCAGAAGAGAAAATGCAGGATATGGGCCGTTACCTCTTCTTAAAAGTAGGTGCTTGGTGAACTACAGGAGCCCACAATCCCTCTGGCTGCTCCCTGTTCACCCCATGCTGCTATATAACCAGAGATACAAGGCAGGGTTGGTCTCAGCTCTGCTTTCACACCCTCATCTCTTCGTCCGCTGCCTGCGGACCTGGCTGTTGGAGCAAAATAAGGACTCAGCAAAACAAATCGATTCACTGTGAATCACGCTGAAGTCATTTATTACAGAAACAAGTCTCCTTATATATGTAACTATATTCTAATCACGCGTCCACGCTCCAAGCATGGATTCGCTAAATGAGTATCGTGGGCTGTCCATGCGCTGGAGTCTCACTGATGATACGTCCGATGATTCACGCCACGCCAGGACCCCGCTGATTGAGGACGCCCCTCTTTGTCACAGCAGATTCTGTTCTCAGCTTCTCGAAGCGGCCTTGAGATTCTTTTGAGCCTGACTAATTCAGCAACAGATCTTTATCTATCAAAACCCCTCCACACGTGGCCACATCCAGTGCCAATTGCTGCTCCGCCCGTAGCAGATTATTTGCCCCTCAGTCTCTCCCAGGCACAGCAAATCAGCGCAGGAGTTGCCACTTGGCACTGAGAGTTCAGATCAGTCCCCTGTGTGTGAAACAGATGGCAGGAAACACGGCCAAAACTCATTGTCTTCTTGCAGACCGTGGAAGCCATGGACAACATGCTGCAGGCGTTGGTGCTTGGCTCTTCAGCCTCCAGAATCAGTGAGCTGCTGCAGAATATCTTCCAGGTCTGGGGTGTGCAAAGTCTGGGCTTCGCAAGGGCTGTTCCTCACCCTGGGGGACGGGGTGTCCACTCTGGAGGTGACAGTCCCACCCCGTGCCGTGCAGAGAGCGCTGCCAGGAGGGTGCCCACCTCCCCGGGGAACCAGGGACTGCCCTCCAGGCTCTTCTGCAGCACAGCAGCCGCAGAGGGTGGCATCTGCCTTCCTGCCTGGCCACAGGGCTGTCCCGGGGCATTTGTCCCAAGCCTGCCAGGGACCCGAGGGCAGGAACCCCACTACAGGCTTTGCTCGACATCAGAGTCCAGCCCAGGAGTTGAGCAGTGCTACTTCTGCTGGAGCGCTGGCTGTTCCCAGAGCTCGCCAGCAGCTTCTCTCTTCCCAGATGCTCTTGACATACACCAACTCTGAGAGAGAATGTGTGCGGGACAGGGCTGTGGGGAGGATTGAGAAGATGAGCTCTGCACTATCCAGACACCCCACACTGGCGGTAAGGAGCCAGGCACCCTCCAGCCAGCCTGTCTCCCCATCCCTGCACTCCAGAGCAGCCTGCTTCCCAGGCAGCTGCTTTGGGAGCTGTGGCTGGCACGGCCCTGCAAAGCCCTGACTGCCCACAGAACCAGCCCTGGACGCACGCTTGGGTTCAGGGCTTTGGCACCAGTGTCCCAGCAGCAGCCCCAGTCCTCCTGGCCACCAGCAAGCCCTGGCTCATCGCAGGGCCAGCACCCTGTGCCCATAAGTCCAATCCTCCTCCTTCACCCCAGGGCCTCTCTTCTCATCCTCCGTGTGCAGTCACTGCCACCCCTGCTGCCAGCTTTGCTGCGGGCACTGCCGCAGCACTGTTTTGTGTCTCTGCAGGGTTGCTGGCACTGCCTGGCTAAGCAGCGGCATCAGGGCACTCGGTGTGACTTGGCTTCACTTCCTTCCTTTCTTTCCTTCCTCCCACAGTCCTGTGCAAGATACCTGAGAACTTCTGAGAGGACAGACATCGTCCTTGCGTTCATCGAGGTGATGAGAGACACCAGCACCTTTAACAAGAAGCATGCAACAGACTTGCTGGACATAGTCATGGAATTCCCTGACTTCTGGCTGGTGGATGTAAGTGGCCAGTGTCTGGATTGCCCTGTCTTTCAGCCCTGTCAGGCCTTGTTCCTCCCTCCATCCCTCCCTCCCAATCCCTGGTGTCTCAGGAACCTGAAGCCACATGAAGGTGGCAGAGAGGGATGGAAAGGACAGCTGAGGAAATGGCTGCACTCCAGTGGCAGCACCATCCTCACCTGTGTCCCCTCCAGGTGCCAAAGATCATGAGATGCATCCACAAAAACCTGGACAGCATCAACACAGCACCAGCCCGGCAGGGCGTGGAGTCCCTGCTTCTCCTTATGGCTGATAGGAGACCTGGGAAGGTGCTCACAATGCTGCTGAGGATTGCTCCACTAGGAGACAGGTACTGACCCCAAAAGCCGTGAGGGCTTGTTCCCTGTGGGGAGAGGGGCCCAGAGCCAAGGAATCCTGCAGGACACCCCTGAGGAGCAGGACCCTCCATCCCACCACGCTTTCCAGTGCTGGGGGTCAGCCAGGCCCGCAGCAGCCACAGCTGAGCAAGCCAGCCCAGAGCCCCCCACTGCGCTCCTGCCAGCCCCATGGGAGCAGCAGCTCAGCCTCTGCTGCTGCCCAGGGCATCCCAAGCGTCCTGCAGCGCGGAGCCCAGACACGCTGCTGTGGTCAAGGCTGCCCTGCTGACAGAGCGCTGTCTTGCAGCACTGCCCTAGACATGTGGAAGGTGATGATCTCCATGCCGCGGCCTCTGAAGAAGATCTTAAAAAACTTGCGTAAAAGACTCCTGGTCATAGACTCCATGTTTCCTGAAGGCCTTATCAGTGGGTCAGAAAGACATGAGATGGTGAGCAGGGCAGCTTCAAGGGGAGCCATGTTGGCAGCTGGGGCTGGGGCAGCAGTTGAGGTGGTGGCTGGGCCTTGGCTGGGGGTCAGGCAGTGCGTGAGAGCTCCAAATGGCCTCCCTGCTGTGCTGGGGCCTGATGGCTGTCTGGGGAGCTTTCCAGGCATGGAGGCTCTCCAGGCCATCTGCCCAGGGGGGCCTGTGGGAAAAGGGGATGGCTGAGCAGAGCACAGGGAGTCGTACTTTTCTTCCGCCCCTGCCCCGGCCCTGTTCTTCCACATCTCCATGGGTGTGCTCGTGGCCACCACCTGCCAGGAGGCTGCCACAGAGATTTCTGTGCTGCCACCTGCCAGGAAGCCAGACAGGAGGCTGGTGCTCAGTGACTGGCATTTTGCCAGGGTGGTCTTTGACCCTTTCACAAAAAGGAAACTGTTTTTCATACAGGCAAGAAAAATACAGTCCCTCCTGCCACAAGTCATGGAGTTGCTCGACTACGGCAACACAGAAATCAAGAAAAAGGTCCTGACATTCTTCCGCAGCATGATGGGTCACCTGAAGAGGGAGGAGGCCAGCCCTATTGTCGAGCAGCTGGAGGAAAAGCTCCTGCCCCTCTTTGACGATGTAAGGCTGATGACAGAGACTGAGCCCTGTGGGTGGGCAGCTGCAGTGACAGCTGCCCTTCAGCCCAGCCCTGTGGGCAGCACTGGGAGCAGGCTCTGCTCCCCTGGGCTCTTGTGGGATGGCTTCTGGGCTTTGCAGCCCAGCATGGCTCCCCGCTGCAGGGAGGAGAAGCTGGCTGAGATCTGCAGCGGTGAGTAGGGAGCGTGGTCGGGAGGGGATGCCTGGGGGTCTCTGCAGATGTGTGAACTCATCTGGGCTCTGCTTCTTTCTGTTGCAGCCCTTCGGCCCTTGAAGAAGGACAGCAAACCCTCCATCCGCTCCCTGGCAGCTCAGACCATCCACATCCTGGGCAACCCAAGGGAGCAGCCACGATCGCGATGGGCCCTGCGAGGCCTGTGCTGCTGGCGCCGCTAAGCCCGGTGGAGGTGCAGCTCTTCTCGGGAGGAGGGCTGGAGTTTAATAAAGCTGGAGGAGAATGCCAAAGCCCTGGTGTCCCTCAGATGTGCAGCACCCTGAGTGTGCTGAGCAGACGGTGTCGTTCCTGGGCTCTCCCGCTGCCGCGGGACGTCTGTCCCTCAGCACAGCCTGGTTCCAGGCGTAGTCACGGTGCCGGCGGTCGGGCGCTCGCTGGCCCCCAGGCCCTGCCCTGCAGGGTGAGGCTGGGGAGGCAGAAGGCCATGCAGGCACGGCAGGCACGGGGGCAGCAAAGACATGCAGTTTTACAGCAGGGCTGGTCCCAGCGCCTCAGGAGCTGTTTCCCACTGTTTTGCCCTCAGCTCCTGCCACACCCGAGGGTTTCCACAGCGCCGTCTCAGCGAGCGAGACCCTCTGCTCCGGGCTGCCGGGCCTTGTCTCTCGCGCTGCCCTCCCCTCCTCGCCAGCAGCTGCCGCCCGGCGCTTTCACCCTTTCCTGGAGACTCTTTCCCAGTGTGTGTTTGATATAGAGAGATTCCCTGCGCTGATATTCCACAGTTACATGAGAAAAAACCTGAGCAGTAGATCTGCCAGAGAAAGGTTTCCAAACAGGTCATTTAGCACAAGAACAGCAGTGTGCACGGCTGTGCAGAGCATGGCTGTGCTGTTCGTAGGAAAGGTTCTGCCTGTATCTACTTGCACAGTCCTGCATTTCTCATGTGGACAGATGCAAGGTAGCTCAGCTAGTAGAGGAACAAAGACAGTCGTAGGCAGTACTGAATGCTGCTCCACGGTACTTCTCTGCCATGGCAAATGCTTCATAGTGGCCCGAGGAAAGACTCTTAACAATTGATCTACAAGAGAAAGGAAACAGACCATGCCATGACACAAAAGAACAGCAGAGCATCTCTGCACAAGCTTGTCCCTGATATAGAAGCTGAGGACAAACACTTGTGTCCTTGTGTGACAGCAAGTGCCCGACAGAGCCCGACTGAGCTCGATAGGTCCCAAAGGAGCCCGACAGAACCTGCCAATGTCAGACAGTCTTTGCCAGGCCTTGTCAGACCCTGTCGCTCTCAGTCGAGCTCTGTCGAGCTCTCCTGAATTCTGTTGGGCTTTGTAGGGCTCTGATGAACCCTGTCGGGCTCTGTCGAGCTCTGCTGAGCCCTGTCGGGCCCTCTCGGTCCTTGTTGGGCTCTCTTGGGCCTTGTCAAGCTTTTTTGGGCTCTGTGGGGCTAAGTTGGACTCAGTCAGTTCCTGTCAGATTCTGTTTGGCTCTTTCCAGTACTGTCTGGCCCCGTCAGGCTCTGTGGAGATCTGTAAGGCTCTGCCAAGCTGTGTTAGGTCCTGTCAGGCTCTGTAATGCTTTGTTGAGCTCTTTTTGCATCCATCGCAGTTTGTCAGCCTCTGTTAGGTCCTGCTGTGCTCTATCATTCTCTATCATGCACTGTCGGGATTCGTCAAACCCTTTCGAGCTCTGTCGGGCTCTGTCAGGCTCTGCCTGGCTTTGTCATGCACCATAATTGCTCCAAAGACTGGACGCACTTGCGATGCTTGTATTCACAGAATTATTGCATATTCATTACAATTTGGGGTAACTTGTAACATACAACGCAGCTATAGTAAGAAAGAAGTGCATATAGCTAGGGGGAGCGTGATGTCAATTATTTCACGGTCTTTGCTGCCATCTAGCGTCCTTTGAGGGCATGCACTAGAACACACATTTGGTGGGTACCTGCAGACATGTGCCTGTTCCTGGCCCTGTGCGTGAAAGCATTTGTGCCTAGAAATGCTTGTCTGTCCACATGCGTGTGCCTTGAGGTGGGCTCCATTCATGCTTTAGTTTGATTGCGTGTACCGCTGTGCTCTTTGTTGGAAAAGTTCTGCGTATATCTAGTTGCACAGCCCTGCATTTCTCATGCGGACAGGTGCAAGGGAGCTCTGCTACTAAGGGAACAAAGTCGCAGGCAGTACTGAATGCTGCTCCACGGTACTTCTCTACCATGGCAAATGCTTCACAGTGGCCCAAGGAAAGATGCTCAGCAATCGATCTACAAGAGAAAGGAAACTGCCCATGCCATAATGCAAAAGAACAGCAGAGCATCTCTGCACAAGCTTGTCCCTGATATAGAAGCTGAGGACAAACACTTGTGTGCTTGTGTGAGAGCATGTGTCTTTCCTGTAAGTGTCTGATTGTTTGGCACAGTTACATGTGGTGGGGTTGGCTATCAACATCTAGGATACCTGCAGACTGGACCCTGTTGGTGTCAGACAGTGTGCCTGAAAGTCTGTGTTCGTTAGCGCCTGCTGTATCTATCCGTCGCTCCACACGCATGTGAGTCCATGTCTTTCCCTCCACAAGCATGTGTGTTGATTTCATCACACATGTGCATCTGCGCTGGTGTAGAGCTCAGCTGAGTGTGTCTGGTGACACAAGGTAATCGAAGCCAAACCTTTGTCTTCTGGGACTTCTGCCTGGACACCTGTACACACACGAGCTTTAGAATTATCCAAAGAGAAGAAGATTAATATTTGGACAGATTCCAAGTATGCTTTGGGAGTGGTGCATGCCATGGAGCATTTGAAAAGGGCCACGTTTATTAACAGCATAAGGAGAACAGATTAAATGTGATACTCCAATTGTCAGAAGCTGTGCTCTTCCTAGAAAAGTTGCCATCATGCATTTCAAGGAGCATCAAAGGAGACACTGGTCAGGAAACTGGAAATAAACTGGCAGCTGATACTGCGAGACGAGCTGCTGAAAAAAAAGAGAGAGAAATGAGAGTGATGTCTCTGAGCCCGGACGGCTGCCTCCTCAAACCAGCACCAGTAAACTCTGCTTTGCAGTGTGTTAACAGAGACCTTCTCAGGTTGGCCTGAAGCATCCCCTGCCCAACTAGTAAAGCTACAACAGTAACCAAAGCTTTGTTAAATGAGACTGTACCCCGATTTGGGGTACCCGCTGTGATGTCCTCTGCTAGAGGGCCCCGTTTTGTTGCACAGGTAGTGCTGCAAGTCAGTAAAGCATTAGAGATCGATTGGCAGTTGCGGACTCCCTACAGCCTTAAGCAAGTGGGTAGGTAGAATAGAAAACGAATCATTTAACGGAACAGCAGGCAAACAGAATTTGCCAGGAAACTAACTGGAAGCAGAATCAAGCACTACCTTTAACGCTGCTCAGAATGAGGGAAGCCCTGAGCCGAGGAAAATGGAAGTCTTTTCTTTCAACCCACTAGATGAAGTTTCTGTGAAAGCTTTTTCATGTCAGCCTCGAGAAGAGAAGTGGAATGGACTGTTCAGCTGTTGCTGACGGCCTTTACTGCCATCACGATTAGAGAACAACCTGCCTGGATTCACTGTTCAAGAGTGAAGAAAGCAGCAGATAAGAAACAGACGTCGGAACCAGTAGGACCTGCTGCTTTCCAGTTCTCTCGGCGTTGATCTCAGTGACCCTAGAAAGTTATGCACTTTAATGCCTAAAGATCCAGTAGAAGCTGCTGTGGCTTGAACTTACCTGTCCTCTAGCAGAGGACATCAGAGCGGGGACCCCAAATCAGGGTATGGTCTCACCTAACAAAGCTTTAGATACTTTTCCAGCTTTACTAGCTGGGCAGGGGATGCTTCTGGCCAGCCTGAGAAGGTCTCTGGTAACACCAGCAAACCCCCTTTTCTAGGGAGTTTGAACAAATCTACTTGCTAATGTTGACCTGCTACATTTCCTTTTCTAATTGTTTGCATTTGTACCATATTTATCATATTAAGCTTGTTTTCCAGACATAGTTCACATTGCTGGGTCACTTGTTTCCAAATACTATATAAATTCACTCTTTCCTTTTAATCAGATATTGGGATAGAGCATCAGCTCCCCAGTGAGTTTTGCTGTGTTCTAATATGGTTTCCCATAACGTACTGCAAGACAGAGTTTACTGATGTTGGTTCGATAACATCACCATAATGTGGTTAACAATGTGTAAGGTTTAATTTTATTGATTCCTCTCCAGTCCTGCACTAACTCTACAGCTTTACCATGGAGGTTCTTTACTCGCATTCTATCAGCAGTCCAAACTGCAAGAAGTCACTCGTCCTTCTCTGCAGCCTCTGCTTCCTTCAGCTTTCCAGAAGACACCTTTGTGTTTTCCAGCACATCCTCCTTTCACTGCCCTGCAGAAACTCCTTTTGCCTCTGTGCCATCCCCAGCACTGACACCGTTCTCTTGGTTAATAGGAACTCAAAGGAGAAGATAGTGATACTGCTCTGAGGACAAAAACAAGCAGTACTAATGAACTACATGCTGATAGCAGACGTTCTGCCCTTCTTTCAACTGCTCCTATTTCTGTAGCACTATATCAAAGCATTTTGCAACTGTTAATTATGGAGATTTGATGTGAAAACCAACATGCAGTGGTGGTAGAAACTGGAAATCTGACCTGGAATGATGGAGTCCGTCCTTGAGGGCAGAAATCCGTTGACCAAGGTCGCTGGGTCTTCATCGAGAACATGGAGAGCTTGTGCAGCGACCTGCAGAACCAGGGGTGGTTGCTCTGCACCCAGAGCGGCCACACGAGGAGCAGGTCCTGCAGCAGCAGCGTCTGCATCAGGGAAGTGTCTCCTCACCCTCCCCACTGGGCCTGGGGCCACAGTGCCCAAGCCCTGGAGCATTTCTGACAGCTTCTCTCCCTGCCTTTCTCCCAGAGACCGCGCAGCAGCGGCTGAGCACGGCTCAGCAGAGGAGACGGCGTGAACAGCCCCGCCAGGAGCTGCCCGACCACCCTGTGACACCGCTGACCGCAGCCCAGGACCCCGGCGCCCCGACTGAGGGTCTCTCCAGCACCCTGGGTGAGGCTTTCACGCGCTGCGGGTGGGAAGGGACTTGCTGGGGAAACTGTGCTTGTACCAGTGTCTCCGGAGACTCGGGATGCTGCTGGGGGCTGGTTTAGTGCCCCTGTGTGTAAACCTCAGGTGTGAATTGGCCTCCGCGTCCTGTGCAGGGGCTCAGGGTGTTAGCAAACGAGACGCATAACCACAGACGTAGTTCTATGCAGTGCTTTTATTTCAGCGCTGGGAAACCAGGGGTTCGCACCCAAAGCTGGCTTCGACCACTGATTCGAACTCCACTACATTTATACAATTTGGTTACATACATATTCATTAGGGTTACAACGTATGTATTGCATATTCTTCAGATTACACAACTATTTCACAATATCAGTTGCAACACCTTGGAACTACTCTAAGCATGCGCAGTGTCCTCTGGTGGTCATTCAGGGGCTCTTCAGGATGAAGTAAGGAGTCTTCTTCACTCGTGAACTTTTCACCTTTTGTCACTGCACATGCGCATTATTCCTATGTTCATTGTGAAATCATGTAAAATTCTTGGATTTCTTAGATGTGCATTCTCAGCACATCCTATCCTTTCAAGATAAGATAAGGACTCACTGAGGACTAACTTTCAGTTCTCTTTTTGTATACAACCTGCAAAGCCTCAAGATAAGGTAAGAATCTTGGATATAGTTTACAAATCTTAGTTACAACTATAACAAGGGGAGCTCTCTGAGCCAGGGCAGTGCCCGGAGGGGGCAGGAGGGGAGAGGCCGGTGGGTTAAAGCTTGTTTGCCCTGGCTTTGCGGTGTCCCCGTCCTGTGCCGCCAGGTCCCCGCTGGGTCTTTCCCCAGGCAGGGACGCCCTTGGAGGCTTCCCCTGCGGGTCTTGCTCACACTGCGAGGTTCTGGGCTCTGGAGGAGCACGGGGAGGGGTCCCCTTCATGGGGACATGGCACGAGGGAGGCTTTGGGATGCTTCTCTTGTTGGTGAGCAACACCTGGACCGTGACCCTGTTTCTGCGGCACTTTCTGGGATCATTCCCACACATCCTTCCCCTCTTCTCAGGGGGATGATGACTTAGAAAAGATCTTCTTGGAGTCCCTGAAGAAAGCGCCATACAACACTTCACGTCTGTCAGCATCCGTCCGTCCTTCTGCCCTTCTCCGGACCACGATTGCTTTGAGGTTACGCAGTTATTTCTGGAGATCCCGAGGAAAGGGCCCTACTGCACTTCACCTCTACCAGCGTCCCGGCCGCCCTCCCTGCCCCTGACCACCATTTCTTAGAGGGTTTCTTAGAGAAATGGGTTCAGAAGCCCAAGTCTCTTTCACCTTGTGTTCCCTCCCCTGAGAGGCCCCCAGCCTGGACTGTTTCTTTGCTGTACCTTTTAAGTTGTTTTTTATCTTATAATTAAAGTATCTTTTTAAAGCGCAAACGTCTGAGACTCTGATACAGGGAACCTGGGGTCAGAAACATTTCTGTGACAGTTTGTGCACATGAATCCGCGTGTGGCACTGCTTTGCTGATGGAGCTGGGAAGGAAATACTCGTCCTCTCTGGAGCCGAAAAACCACACGCGGTGGTTGGAGAAACGGCCCGTTTGACCTGGAAGGATGAAGCCAGAACTTGAGGGCAGAAATCGGTTGCCCCAGGTCCTTGGGTCTGGAGATTGTTCCGGGATGTTCTTCTGGTTTCAAAGGCCATGTTCCAGAAAACAACAATCCCAGTGAAGTGTCCGGGCTGTTTCCTCCCAGTGCACTTCCCGGGGTGATCTGCTCTGTGACCCTGTGAGCAGGGGTTGGACTGGGGGCTCTGCAGAGGTCCCTTCAGCCCCCCCCAGCCTGGGATTCTGTGACTCTGTGACTGTGCACTGCGGGTCCCCAGCACCCCCAGGATGTTCCACAGCCCACAGGAACTGCAGCTTTTCCCTTTCGGGCTGATTTCTGAAAAAAAAATGGCTGTTGTTTTGGGCTTCACCTCCCGTCCTGCTACCCCGGGGTGACAGCGGGGCCGCTCCGCTCCCTCCCGCGGGCTCTGCCCGGTCGGAGCAGCAAGGCCGGCGATGGGGAGGGGTTCCCGGGGAGGGCAGAGCCCGTCCCGCGGGGCTGCGGGGACGTTTCTAGGCAGGCTCCGCGCTAAACAGCCCCGTTGCTAGGGCAGGGGGGCATTCCCAGCCCGGCGCTGCGGTAGACAGACCCGTTGCTACGGCTGCGGGGCCTTCCAGGCCAGATGCCGCGCGGCGCAGCCCCTGTCGCTATGGTAACGCGCCCTTCCGGTGCGGGCGGCGCGCAGCACGGCCGTGCCCCTGCCGGCGCGGTGCTGAGCGGCGTCCGGAGCGGGCGGCGTTCGGCACGGCCGGTGGGTCCCGGGCCGGGGAGCCCCGGTTCCCCCGGGCGGGCAGCGGGAGCCGCTTGGGGCGTGGCGGGGAGAGAGCGCTCGGGCGGCTGAATTCCCGGCGTGGCCAGCTCGGGGAGGCGGGGCTGGCTCTGGCTCTTCCCGGGCTCTCTCGGCCCCGTCTCTTACGCTCTGGAGAAAGCGGGAACTCTCTGGAAGCGAAGAGATGGACTGAATAGCAGAGGCGATGCTGCTGTGCGGCGGCATTCTTTATTTCATCAGCGCTGGGCAGCACTAGTAGAGTCTTGCATCTGGGCAGGAACAAGCCCAGGTTCCAGTCTAGGCTGGGGAAGGACCTGTTGGAGAGCAGAGTAGGGGAAAGGGACCTGGGGGTCCTGGGGACAGCAGGGTGACCATGAGCCAGCACTGGGCCCTTGTGGCCAGGAAGCCAATGGGACCTGGGGTGGGTTAGAAGGGGGTGGTCAGTAGGTCAGAGAGGTTCTCCTGCCCCTCTGCTCTGCCCTGGGGAGACCACACCTGGAATATTGTGTCCAGTTGTGGCACCTCAGTTCCAGCAGGACAGAGAACTGCTGGAGAGAGTCCAGCGCAGCCACCAAGATGCTGAAGGGAGTGGAGCATCTCCCGTGTGAGGAAAGGCTGAGGGAGCTGGGGCTCTGGAGCTGGACAAGAGGAGACTGAGGGGTGACCTTATTAATGCTTATAAATATATAAAGGGTGAGTGTCAGGAGGATGGAGCCAGGCTCTTCTCGGTGACAACCAGTGACAGGACAAGGGGCAGTGGGTACAAACTGGAACACAAAAGGTTCCGCTTAAATATGAGAAGAAACTTGTTCCCGGTGAGGGTGGCAGAGCCTGGCCCAGGCTGCCCAGGGGGGTTGTGGAGTCTCCTTCTCCGCCTGGACACCTTCCTGTGTAACCTCATCTGGGTGTTCCTGCTCCATGGGGGGATTGCACTGGATGAGCTTTCCAGGTCCCTCAGGATCTCTGGCATTCTGTGATTCTGTGAATCATCCTCCCCTCGTTTTGCAGGTGCTCTGAAAGCATTTACCATGCCATTGGTTAACGATGGGTGCGTCTTTTGTAAGTGAATCACAGTGTACATGAATTTAGCAGCTTCTCTTCACTCTCCATTCCCAGCTGTGCTCTCACGTGGGCAGCCCTGCTGGGGCCAATGCCCAATGAGGATGTTGATGTCTGCAACTTAGAAGCGCTGGAAAAATCCCGCAGTTTCAGTTGGTCCTGGAGGCTGGCGGAGAAGGAGCAGGGAGCCGCGCTGGGGGCAGACGGCCCGGCAGCACAGCAGCCCCAGCCAGGTACTCGCCCAAGGGGCTGCGCCGTGCGGGGTTTGGAGGTCAAGACAGCTGTTGCTGGGGCTGCATTTTGCCCCAAACTGTGCTCTGGAAAGAGCTGATGAGGGGCTTTGGCACAAGGTTGGCCATTTCCTGATGTAGAGGTTTGCAGAGTGCAAATGTTTCAGGGAACCGGATGGCAGTTTTCTGGGAGGAGGGAGGCTGGCCAGGACCTGCCAAGAGACGTGGAGCAGAGTAGAGGAGTGATTCCTTGGAATCATAGGATCATTTCGTTGGAAAAGACCCTCAAGACCATTGAGTCCAACCATAACCCACCCCAGCACTGCCCCATGTCCTGAGAACCTCATGTCTGTCTGTCCAGCCCTCCAGGGATGGTGACTCCAGCACTGCCCTGGGCAGCCTGTTCCAATGCCCCACAGCCCTTTGGGGAAGAAATTGTTCCCCAGATCCAACCTCAGTCTCCCCTGGCGCAACTTGAGGCCATTTCATCTTGTCCAAAACCCAGTAGTGTCAGAGGAACCAGAGCAGGAACCAGAGCTTTAGGCCACCTGCAGCAAATAACCCAGTTTGGCTGCAGAGAGCAGAGCTGCTCCTGGGCTGGGAAACCACTGGGTCTGGGGTGTGATGAGCTGGGGAGGAGGAGGCGGCAGACGCGTGGAGGTGCCAAGGGAAGGCAGAGGTGGTAGATTCGAGTCTCTGCTGTCTTGGAGTTTGCGTCTCTTTCACAGCCTCTCAACGCTCTGCAGGCGTTTTGTGTTTGGGTATTTTGGGTATTTGAATTTTTCACGTATGTGGTTTTTTCACCCCTGTCTGAAGAGCCGAAGACCGACATCAGCCTGCTGTGTGAGAAGCTGCTGCGGGCAAAGGAAGTCAAGGCAAGAAAGAAGATCCCGAGGGAGAACCGCCAGAATGCCGCGCTGGAAAGAGCAGCGCGGCTCCGGACAGGTCTGTGTCCCGTCACCCCCTCCCTGCCCCGGCCGCGCTGGGTCCCCCGGTGTCACCTCCAGTGTTTCCCTCTCCTCGCAGCGCTGATCCCCCTCGACGAGGTCAGAGCTGAGTGGGAGAAGAGCAGCGGCCCGTTCCACAAGCAGCGCGTGGCCGAGCACTGTGCGGTATTTCATGACTTGTTCCGAGGGGCCACGTTCCCCCCTGGGTCACCTTGAGGGTGGAGTACAGCCAGGAAGACGAGCACGCCGTGCCGGTCTGCTATGGGAACACGGTGACTCCGACAGAGGAGTGTGGGGGGAGCGGGGCACAGCCTCGGCCCCACGGGAATAAGTCTGGCCTAGCTTGTTCCCCCGCCACTCGCAACTGGCGCCCGAACAGGGACCCTCGCCAAAAAAGGGACTTAATTCGACATAAATGGAAACAACTACTATGAGTGGCGGGACGCAGAGAAGCACCGGGATTGCAGCGACCGGGGGGTCAAGAGCAACCGAACGCTGGTCACGCGGCGTGTCGTTCCGGAGGCCTGAGCCGTCCGAAAGGGGTTCGCCGTCTGCGGGGGCTACTACAAAGGGCTGCAACTGGTGCCAGAATCAGGGAGGCACCAGCACCTGATGCCAGAATCTGGGAGGCATCAGCGATAATTAATAGGGTAAGAGTATATTTCGTATATATAGATAGTGTATAAGTGCCGGCAATATGGATCTCGAGGTAGCCCCAGATTTATTACAGTGCTTTTTAGAAAAGCGGGGAGTAGGCTGTATCAAGCATTTAGCGGGGTTAGTAACGTTAGGTAAGGTTAAGTGTTGTTTTCAGAATCCGGATTCTCTTTTTTAGGTTAGTGAATGGCGAAAAGTAGGGGATGTATTACAGGATATGGTTATAGATGAGGATAAATCAGCAAAGAAACTAATGAAACCATGGCGGGAAGTTGTAAACAATATTAAGCGTCATCAGTTAGAAAAGAATTTAGCCGCGGTTGCAACAGAGCGGCTGGGGGGGGAAGGGAGTGTATCGACAGGAGCACCGCCAGCTAACGACCTGTTGTTTGGGAACGATCGTGTCCCAATTCCCCCTAGAGGTATGCCAGTTACCGTAACTAAGAAAGTAAAAGCCGAAGTTGCTGGTTATGGAAGCTTCCCCCCAAATCCCGCCGCGGCCGCGCCCCCCGTCAATCCCGACGTGGCCGTGCCCCCCGCCAATCACGCTGCGGCCGCGCCCCCCCGTCAATCCTGCCGCGGCCGCGCTGCCCCCCCCAATCCCTCCGCGGCCATGCGCGCCCTCCCCGCCTCCGCCACCGGAAGGGGAAGAGGCAAGCGAGCCTACGGGTGCCACAATGAAGCCACCGGAGCCGCACAGGCGGGCCAGAGTAAAACGGATTAATTGGGGAGAGATAATGAAACAAGCGGCCGAAAACGAACAGTATGATATCATTGGGGACCTCACTAGCGCCCAGGCTTTTCCTGTTCACTTTGAAACAACTGATGATGACACGCTTCAGGGTTTTTATAGCCCGTTGAGCTGGAAGTTGTTGTCTCAGCTGCGCAGCACAGTGAATGTCTGGTTTGCATGGGGAACCCACAAAACAATTACTAAATTATATCTGGGGGGGAACCCTCCTATGTCAGGAAGATATGAAGGTCATCATGAGGATGATCATGACCCAGTCTCAATTACTGCTCTGGCAAGCACATTGGCAGCGCTATTGTGAAATATCAGCACACCATCCTAGAAATCCAAATGACCCCCTTTATGGAGTGACCGCTGAACAATTAACTGGGACGGGGAGGTTCATTGCTATAGACGCCCAACTTCAATTAGGGCCGGACATTTGTCTGGAAGCCATGCGAACAGCGCGGTTAGCTATAGGTGCCGTAAAGACCTCCCCCCACTCACCGTCATACATGGCTATAAAACAAGGTAGAGATGAGTCATTCGCACAATTCATTGACCGCGTAACTGCAGCGATAGAACAGGCAGACGTACAGGAGTGGATGAAACCAGCACTGCTGAGGCAGTGTGTCCTAGAGAACACTAATCAACCTACAAAAGCCATAATATTAACATTGCCAGGAGATGCAACTATACAGCAGATGTTAGATCGCATTAGTAGGGTGTCAGTGGGGCAGCAGGCGATGCTAGTGGAGGCAGTGAGGGAGCTAGGGAAAGACCTGATACAGGCCCAGCAGCAAGCCTTTGCAGCCCTAGCCCCCTTGCGCCAGACTGAGAGGCAACCCCGATCTCCCCTACGCCGAGGGAACAAATGCTTTCGTTGCGGACGAGAAGGGCACACCCGTAAGGAGTGCCGTGTTCGACAAGTTTGGTGTGAGAACTGCAGAATGAACAACCATAACACCATAGCTTGCGGGCGGTCGGGAAACGTGCAAGCGAGCGCGACGAGCCGCCGCGTGACGACAACAGTGGCGGCTCCCGTTCAGCTGGATGGGACCACGTTCTCGACTCTGCAGCAATGCCAAGCACCAGCTCCCAGCTCCAACCCGTTCCTGCCAGCACCTTGCGCCCAGCCACAAAAGGGAGCCTTGGCCTGGACTTGGCAACAGCAATAGATGTGACATTAATAGACCAACACCTACAGAAGATCCAGATGTGCACTCTTGGGCCGGTATTAATCAATGGCAAGCCACAAGGTGCACTGCTAACTGGACATTCATCCAGTGGAATAAAGGGACTTTTTATTCTACCCAGGATTATTCATGCGGACTTTACAGGGACAATATCCATAGTTGTTCAAACGCTGTTTCCACCGGTGCATATCCCAGTGGGGAGCAAGATTGCCCAATTAGTTCCCCTTCCTGATCTGACCGAGGACATGGAGGCTTTGTCAACTGCGGATAGAGGAGCAGCTGGATTTGGATCTACAGGAGGTCTCATTATGTTGACCATGGCTATGAATCGCCGACCAGTGACTACAGGCCCGCAGTGGATTCCGGCTAGATGGACTAAGGCAGTTCTGGACAGCCGACCACCGAGAACATCCGAGGGTGAAGAGTCTGCATAGCATAGTCATCAACGACTAATACCAGAATTTTCTTGAAATGTGGCGATTTTTGATTGTGACGTTAAACTGTTATATTGTTACTGGGTTTGTAAGTAAGTCATTGTTCGACCCTTGGGAAAATGTTTGGGTAACCCTAGGGAGAGCCGCAAATACCACTACCTTCTGTGCAAGCTTGGCAACGCCAAGTGCACCCTTTGTTACGTGTCTTATCGGGGTGCCATTGAATGACAGTTTCTATAGCCTATTTAATCGATCGCTCTCTGAGCAGCAGGAGGAATATCACCGTCCCCCTTTGGGACGGAGTGGGCTCAAGGATTTTCTCAATCAGCCTCCAAACTGGCAGAAGCTTCCTTATGGTCCTGATCCACAAGAACTTGAATTGGTAGACTCCCTAAATGCTTCCTACTGCATATTCTTCCGCAGCTCAAAAGCCACCTGCGCAGTAGGGAGTTGGCCCTGCAATTTCACCGTGACCCCAGTCTCCCCAATAGGTAATGAGACACAATGGGAGGGCCAATGGTGTCAAAAGGTTCTGCATAATAAGAGTCACCCAGTTGGTGTCTCCCATTCTCCTAAACGTCTACCTGCGGGGTGGTTTCTTACTTGTGGCAACCGTGCCTGGAATGGTATACCAGCCCGAATGATGGGATGTCCATGCACGATCGGTCAACTTAGCCTAGCTTTGCCACACCATCACCCGAATAGATCTAATCCTGTAAGATGGAAAAGGGACATTACAGAAACCCTTGATGACACCTGTGATGATAATGTACGGCTCTGGAATAAATGGGAAATAATATTTGCCTCACTTTTTACCCCAGGTGTTGCCGCTGCCCGAGCACATAGAAATTTAGAGAAGTTATCTTGTTGGGTAGTGAAACAAGCCAACCTTACCAGTAGAGTGCTTTCAGATTTAGCAGAGAGCATGAGTAGTGTGCAACATGCGGTGTTACAAAATCGGATGGCCATTGATTTTTTGCTCCTAGCCCATGGTCATGGATGTGAGGACTTTGATGGTATGTGCTGCATGGATCTAGAAGATAAGTCACGATCAATTCATAAAGAAATTAAGCAGTTAATAGATCACTCACAGAAAATCAAAGAAGACGTAGGGCTGTTTGGCCTGGAAGGCCTCACAAAGTGGCTGGGACTGGGAGGATGGATCAAAGGCCTCTTGCAAAGTTTGTTGTTTATTCTGATTATTGTAGTTATTGGACTTTTGTGCCTAAGTTGTGCCTTATCTTGTATTAAAAGAATGTTTGAGCGAACATTGGGACAAACTCTGCTCGTACAAAAAGAAAGAGGGGGAATTGTTAGGGAGTGGCTTAAAGATAAAGGACATGAATCCATGGAGCAGTTGCACGATCAGAGTTTGTTCTAATAAGAGTTGTGTTCTGATAAGTTAATGGTTTGACATGTTATAGGAGCTTAGCATAACCAGGCCTCAATGCCTCAGTAGGCCTCAGCAGAGACTGCTGATCATGAGGGAACAGCAAGGACACTGTGACCTTGACATGACTTGTAAACAACTCCAGGGAGGGGGGAGTTGAAAAGGCACGAAACTCAGGCTGCAGGTAGGAGGGTCAAGGCAAATGTAACCTTTGGACTTAAGCCAATCAGCAGGTGACAAGTATGCATAATTACTGTAACCTCTATAAATATGTGTCGTTAACAGCAATAAAGTTGAACAATGCGTTATCACTCAGAGTGAGTTGGCCTAGCTTGTTCCCCCGCCGCTCGCACTGGAACAGGCGGCCCAGGGCAGCGATGGAGTCACCATCCCGGGAGGAGTTTAAAAGACGTGTAGATGAGGTTCTTGTGGACATGGGGTAGTGCCAGAGTTGGGTTATGGTTGGGCTCGATGATCTTGAGGGTCTCTTCCAACCCAAATGATTCTGTGATCCTATCACAAAGTCGCCTTTCTCTGTTGCAGATGGACTTTGAAGAGACGCGCACTCGGAGTACCTGCACTGGCTGGTGTGAGTACCGCACGGCAGAGCCGCGCTGCTGGGCTCGGGGAAAGCTCCGGCGGAGCGGGCAGAAACTCCTTCAACAGAGCTCGGGAATACGGATTTGCTGAGACAGTTCTGTGGTTCTCTGGTGCTCCTGCCAGTGGCTTCTTCACGCCCATGTTCTGGGTCCTGCTAAAGATGCAGGCGTTCAGGTGTTGCTGCTGTTTGGCTTTCAAAATGCTGAGTGTGATGTTTTTTTCCCAGTGAAAGCAGCCTCTGCTGTCTGTTTGCTTGTCAAACCGGGCGTAGGTTACGTCACAACGTACCCAGAGTGATGTGCAATCCTGGGGCAATCTGCTGGCCCTAAGGTAGGGAAATGAACGGATATATAGTGAAGTAAACTTGTGTGTGTTCAGGACGAACATCTCAGGCAATGCCATGCAGTCGGGTAAGGAGATCTGCCATCACCTGCCTCCCTTCCCCGCCATGGGCACTGGCTGCCATCGCTTCATCTTCCTGCTCTTCAAGCCAGAACCGCCCCATCGATTCCAGCGAGGGTGTTGGGCCCAGGCCCTGGTCACTGAGGCTGTTGCTGGGCGGTTCACGCTCTCTTGGCCAGGCTGTTCTTGTGTGTTCTGATGACAAGGTCGTTACTGCTGGAGGAGAGCAAGTTCCTTTCAGTCTGCAGGGTTGTTCAGGGCTGCTCTGAGTTTGTGTGTTGCCTGAAGCCGCAATCCCAGCCCTGCAAGCACTGTGCTGTCCTGTTGCATTAAACCAGGCCGTTAAGAAAGTGGGTTTTTTTCCTGCCTGGAGCAGAAAAGTGCAGAGGGCTGGAGAAGCTGGGAGAAGTTTCAATGTGCCTTCCTTTTCCACCTCTGTTTTACAGACTCAGGGGTGCTGTGGGGAAGTAGTTGCCTGCCAGAGTGCTGCAAGAGAAGAGAATCACCTCAGCTCTTGTCCTTGTGTCTTGTTTCCAGCCACAGGCTCAAGATGTGAACCTTGAGCACGTTTGACTTGTACAGCAAGCACGAGGATGCCATGACCCCAGCAGGGCTGGCGTTTCAACAGTGCCAGTGGGACAGCTGCGTTACCTGGGTCTCCCATCAGCTCCTCAGTGAGAAATGGCCCATGCAGGGGGCTGGGGAGCCGTGACGCAGCCCTGGGGGGAGGCACAGGGCTGGTGAACGAGCTGTGCCCGTGGGCTCCTGCTTGGTCCCGGCACTTGTCTGGGAGCTGTTACAGCACAGACTGGGCGCTTATGGAGCCATCCTCCCCCAGACTAACAGCAGTCTGAGGAAACAACCTCTTAAAAGCCCATTTTGAATGAGCATTTTCAAATAACACCGAGAGCCTTCACCAGAGCGTGCTCAACCAGCCCTGGTTGATGCGGGGGGCCCTTGTTAGCGGCGGGGAGGGCCTGGGGTTCGGATCTGCACCGTCTCGCTATCGCTCTGTGTCACCCCTTTACAGATAGGAGAGAGCTTGTGTTTGAATTTGCGCGGCCGCCCATTTACCATCCTCCCCAGGTGAAGTTCCCGCGCCACCAGCCCCTGAGGTACCCGGACAGACAGCGAGACACCAAGGAGCCCACGTATGGCATTTACTATGGCCGGGCCTCCCCTCGAGGTGCTCTGCTCTGCGCTGCCGGGAAGGGCTGGGCTTATCCTTCCCGCATTTTGACTCTGGGGACTGTGGCCCCCACACGGTGGCGGGACGGGAGGACGGACCCTCCTGCCTCGTGCTGGCGTCTCGGGGCAGAGGCGCTTTGTGCCAAGCGTCCTCTCCATCACCCGCTTGGGATTCTCTGGTCCGTGACCCACCGAGCGGTCCCGGGTGGTGGGGCAGCTCCACCTGCAAACTCTGCGCACAGCACCGTGCCAACTGCATGGCTGTAAGATCCTGGAAAAATCATTAAATGAACTCAAATCAAGGATTCAGTGCTCCTCTCGTTGAGCCTTTCCCTTCCGTGCTGCTCCAGGATGTGTTGTTGCAGAGCAAGAAGCTGACCCGCACTTGTTCCTGTTAAGGGCACCAACCCCTCTGCCATCCCAGCCCTCCAGGAGCCGGGTCTTGGAGGAGAAAACCCAAACTGCAGCACAACATGGCAGCAAAAACCACGGGGAACATCCCGATTTCGTGAAGGGCCCCAAATCCCAAACCCCAGCAACCTTTTCTGCTGACACTGCTGGGTTTCTGTGCTGTGTTCCCCAGAACAGGGCTCAAGGGAGCTGCCTGGGAAAATGGCAGCCAGAGGCGTTGGTGTCCCAGTGCCCGACAACCTTTTCTGTTAAGCAGTTGTTCCCCAGATCCAACCTCAACCTCCCCTGGCGCAACTTGAGGCTGTTTCCTCTGCTCCTGGCGCTTGTTCCTGGGGAGCAGAGCCCTGACCCCCCTGGCTCCAAGCTCCTTTCAGGCAGTTCAGAGATCAAAAGGTCTCCCCTCAGCTCCTGTTCTCCAGCTGAACCCCCCAGGTCCCTCAGCTGCTCCATCACACTTGTGCTCCAGCCCCTCACCAGCTCCGTTCCCTTCTCTCCACTCGCTCCAGCACCTCAAGGGCTTTCTTGGCGTGAGGGGCCCAGAACTGACCCAGGATTTGAGGTTTGGCCTCCCCAGTGCCCAGTCCATGGGTCAGTCACTGCCCTGGGCCTGCTGGCCATGGGGCTGTGTGGTCCTGCAGGGACTGGATGGGACAAACCGCCAACGTTCAGTGTCAGGATGGGGCCTCCTGGGCTCAGGCCAGGTTGGGGTCACTCCGGGGAGGGTTTGTTGCCAGCAGTGGGCGGGCAGGAGTGGGTCGGGGCTGTGATGCCAGGTACTGGGCAGGTCCCTTCACAAACCCCACAGCGTCCAGTGACCGGACTGAAATTTCTGATCATCTGGAGGATGAGCAGTTCCCGTCCACCCTCGTGGGGAAGAGGCAACATCCCAGCTGGTGGGCACCAGCAGCTCCAGACCGTGGCAGCTCTGCAGGGGCCGTCTGTGGTTGTTTTTATGAGGGTGTGCAAAGCACGTTTGAAGTTGTCTGAGAGCACCCCCTCCCAGGCATGGCAGAAAAGCACCGAGGAGAAAACCGAAGGAAGAGCTTCTGCTGGGTGTTTTGGGCCATCTTGCCTAAATCAGCATCTTGAAGGTGGCTCTCCATGCTGCCAGGTGCCTGACAGGCAGTATGGAGACACCCAGAAGGAAAGGACACTGCTTTTCCCACTCTGAAATCAGACAGAGCAGACATGGGGGAAGATGGATGAGCTCGGGGGCTCCCATCCTTTCCAGGTACGTGAGTTTATTTTGACAGTGTGGGACTTCTCCAGCCCAAGCAAAATTCCGTAGTTCTCTCCAGGCTGAGCAGCTGCTCTGCACTGGAGTGGACACACTCAGACAGCAGGTTTGCAGAGCCCATGCAGAAGGTTTCGGTGTTTTAAGCCATGAGGTGTGTGGGCTTTGCAAAGAGGTTTGAAACTCCCCCAGGGGCAGCGGAGCTGGACTCCATTTCCCAGCACCGGCGAGAGGAGAAGAAGGGAAAGGGAGGGGAGGGGAGGGGAGGGACGGGAAGGGAAGGGAAGGGAAGGGAAGGGAAGGGAAGGGAAGGGAAGGGAAGGGAAGGGAAGGGAAGGGAAGGGAAGGGAAGGGAAGGGCTGCTGCGGGCGAGGCCGGGGCTGCTGTGGGCCCGGGGACTGGGACGCTGCAGCCATGGCCACAAGGCTCAGCGCGCACTGGGGCCGGGGATACGAGGGCCCCTGCTGTCACGGCCACAGGACACGGAGGGGCGGCGGTTGGTGTGGCCAGTGCAGTCGGTGCCGTTTGTGCGGTCGCTGCGGTTGGTGCCGCGGCAGCTGCTCCATCCTGCAACATCGCGGGAGGTGCTGTTCATCTTGGCGACCCAAGCGTTTGGAGACTTAGCTTGATGCCTTGAGCTACTGGAGAGTGTGCAGAGAAGACCAAGAGAGCTGGTGAGGGGCTGGAGCACAAGTGTGATGGGAGCAGCTGAGGGACGGGGGGGGGTTCAGCTGGAGAACAGGAGCTGAGGGGAGACCTTCTGATCTCTGAACTGCCTGAGAGGAGCTTGGAGCCAGGGGGGTCGGGCTCTGCTCCCCAGGAACAAGCGCCAGGAGCAGAGTAAATGGCCTCAAGTTGCACCAGGGGAGGTTGAGGTTGGATCTGGGGAACAATTTCTTCCCAAAAGGGCTGTGGGGCATTGGAACAGGCTGCCCAGGGCAGTGCTGGGGTCACCAGCCCTGGAGGGCTGGACAGACGGACATGAGGTTCTCAGGACATGGGTTAGTGCCAGGGTTGGGTTAACAGGTGGACTCAATGATCTTGAGGGGCTTTCTCAACCAAGATGATTCTGTAATTCTATGTGGCGCTTTTTCAGGGTGTGATGGATGATGTGAAGATGGCCGCCAGTGACTTCTTGGTGGCTCTGGCCCGCTCCCACTTCTACTTCATCATGGCTGAGCTGCAGAGCCACCTGAAGGTGGTGGGGAAGGTCCCTGATGAGGCTGTGCTCATCACCTTGGGCAAGATGGCTGGCAGCTATGTTACAGCACATGCAGCCTCCTGGTTTTGGAAGGGGTCTGTGACAATAGGGAGAAGGGATCCCCCCTTCCTAAATGCCCTGTCTTGAACTGGGGGGGCTCTGGAGTTGCTGTGCCTCCTCGCTTGGTGCCAGGACCGGCCAGCAGCTCTGCCTCACCAGCCCAGTCCTGGTGCTTGGACTGTAGGAACCCACTGGAGACAAACCCACAGGGTCTCTGTCCCCCCTGTTTCCCCACAGGGCTTCCCCGCACCCTCCCCACACCCTCTGGCACGTCCCACACGTCCCAGCAGCTCCAGCCTTGCCAGAGATGGACCCTGGTGTCCCCTGTGTGCCACTGACCCTCTGGGTCCCTCTGTCCCTTCTCTGCAGCCCTGCGCTGTGTCCCCTTCACGGGAGCGACGCTGCTGGCCCTGCGCAGGACGCTGAGCCGGGCGGGGAGCGGCCGGACCCTGCGCACCATCTGCAGGGTGAGTGTCAGCTCGGCCAGGGCCCGCGCAGGGGCCTGGGGTGGCCTTTGGTGGCTCCATGTGATCCTAGAGGAGAGGTGGTGGGGTGTCAGCGCACCCCGGGACCCCAAACTGCTGAGTGTGCGGAGGAGCGGGGGAAGCCTGGGAGGTTTCTGGGGCAGGACACGTCAGGGGCTCCCGGGTCGCTTCCCATGGCTTCTGTTCCTTACAAAGAGGAGCTACAAAGATGCTGAGGGGTCTGGAGCATCTTTCTTCTGAGGAAAGGCTGAGAGAGCTGGGGCTGTTCAGCTTGGAGGAGGCTGAGAGGGGACCTTATTTATTCTGGTAAATATCTGAAGGGTGGGTGTCAGAGGATTGACCAGACTCTGTTCAGTGGTGCCCAACGCCAGGGTGAGGGGCAACGGGCACAGACTGAAACACAGGAGGCTCCGTGTGAACATGAGGAGGCACCTCTGCTGGGAGGTGCCAGAGCCTGGCCCAGGCTGCCCAGAGCGGCTGTGGAGTCTCCTGCTCTGAGACATTCAAACCCCTGGACCCACCTGTATGATCTGCTCTGTGACCCTGCGTGAGCAGGTGGGGCTGGGGATCTACAGAGGGCCCTGCAACCCCAGCCAGTCTGTGGTTTTGTGATTCCCCTGCTCTCCCCTGGCGTTTGAAGTCCCTGCACTGAAAGGGGAGTATGTGGGAAGGGAAGGGGCTGTGGTGGCAAGTGCTGGAGGCAAATGGGCCGCTGAGGAGGAAGAGCTGCAGTGGGGAGGAGAGAAACAGCGGGGTGTTAGAAGCCAGACACCTCAGAGCACAGCTTGTCCTCGTATCCAGATCTGGTCCTGGGCTGAGCCCTGCTGAGCCTGGGGCTGTACGTAAAGCAGGCTGGGGCGAGGGTGCAAGGGCAGACCCTTGCTGCAGACTCCCATGTGCTCCCTTGTCCTTTCTCCTGGTGCAGTTCTGGAGCGATGGTCCAAGGGCATCACCGTGTACTTGTGCAGCCAGAAGCGACGCCCCTTTCCTCGCAGCAGGGCAGCACAGCTCTGTGGAGACCTTTACCCGCTCTTCCATCATGCGCTGGTAAATCAGCTGGGCTGCAAGGAGGAGCAGGTGAGAAGTGCTGCTTCCCATGGCTGGGGCCACAGCGGGGGTGTCCCCGTCAGTGTGTGCGTCTGTGCCCGGTCGGGCAGAGGGAGGCGGGGAAGGGAAGGGGTCTGGGGGGAAAGCCCCTGAGCCGGGATCTTGCTGGCACTGTGCCTGGGGCTGGGGGCTCCCTGGAGAAAAGCAGCCGAGTCCTGTGGCCTTGGGCTACCAGCCTGGGGAAACGCTGGCTCTGCTCTGGAGTGAGTCCCTGTCCCGCGGGGCAGGAGGGAAAGGGAACCCTTCCCAATGGGAAGGGCAGACTGGTGTCCAGGTCGTGCTGAGCACCAGGCAGAGCTTCAGCCACCCAAGCGGAGCCTCTCCCTTCCCTCCCCAGGATAATGGGGCTGTCCTGGGTGCGGTGGCTGCCATGGTTGGTGTCCTCGTGTGTGAGGAGCGGCACTGCCAGTGTGCCCGGGAGCAGCTCCTCTGGCTGCTGCGCCAGCACCAGCGGGTCCAGGACACCTCCCGGGTCACCGAGGTGAGGACTCGCGCAGGGCCTGGCGTGGCTGATCGGCGGGTCTGTGCTGGTGCCACACGGTGCTGGGGAGCTGTGGGGTGCCAGGGGAGCTGGGAAACCCTTAGAGAAGGAGCAGGGAGAGCAGAGGAGGCCTGAGGCTTCCTGGGCTCCTTGGGCAAGAAAAGAGCGATGTGGGGGATGGGGACAGGGGGAATCAAGAGTCCCTGGGGCTCATCTTCTTGGGAAGGGAGGCACTGGCACCTCCCTGGGGCTCTGTGTGTGGGCAGAGCTTTGCCTCAGAGCTGGTGAGGGGCTGGAGCACAAGTGTGATGGGAGCGGCTGTTGGAAAGTAAAATGTGGGAAAGCAAGATGTGCGGTTCCAGCCACCTGGATGATAAAGGAAGATCAATACTAACATGGCCATTTGGATGGTTGAAGACATAATACTAACATAATAATATATAAAGGGCTTTGGACAGATTACTTTGAAGTACGTTTCTTGTAATTGTAAAAAGTTATAGCCCAGACTCATGAGAATGGTATCTTGGGCCGGATAACCGCCCCCAAGTGCATGGGTTGTGTGAATGTCCTTGGGCCTGGTCTGTGAATGAGTGGGAAAACAAGCGAGACAAACATCACATGAGTGTAGTGTGTTCTTAATAACAATTAGTGGAAAAACACCTTTTTGTAAACATCTCAGTCCAGGCCTGTACCTGTAAATGCTATAAATTGTCAATGGTGAATAAAGAAGGCAGCCTAGGCCTAGGTCATCTCTCTGCTTGGCCAGGCTCTGCGTTCCTTCCTGAACAAGATCTCTGCCTCTGCGTGAATTTCTGTCTGCGTCCTGGTATGCGTCGTCTCTAATTGCTGCAAATGGTGCCCTGTGTGAGTGTGTGACCCCTGGAAGCTCTTCATCGAGCAGTGTGTTTGGCAGCAACAATGCAATCCGACAGGTGAGTAAATTTTATTTGTGGCCACATTAATCACTACGGTATAGATAGGGACAAGCAGTCCTCGTTGAATGAGAGAGCTGCGGGATTGCGTTAGTATGGGGCAAGCCGCTTCTCAGGAACATAAATTGTATTTGCAGGTTTTACTGCAGCTATTACGTTCTTCTGGGTATCGTATTTCTGAGAAGCTTTGCTCCTCGTATGGGTGAAAGAGCATTGTGCTTGGTTTCCGAGTGAGGGGACATTTGACAGTAAAATTTGGAAACAGGTCGGGGAACAGCTATATGCACAAAAGGATTCAGTTCCCAATAGTTTACACATTACTTGGAGGTTTGTGTACTCTGCACTATGGCAGTTGCAGTCGGCAGAGCACATACTGAAAGGGCAAACAGGGGAGTATGGACAGAAAAACACAAATGAGCAGGTTGCTAATGATTTGAGTCTTGACAGCACTGACAGCACTCATCCTTTTGAGTCAGGCTCTGTAGATCTGTAGGAAAAAAAAAGTCAGTTTTATATCCATCATTAACGCCATCACAGATAAGGCCGGAATTTGTGTGGAGCTGGGTCAGGAGTCTAAAACTCTGCCCTCAGCACCTCCTTTGCCTGATTTTAATGCTGCTTATACAGCGCCCAGTAACCCCTTCATGACTAAGACGGCAGAACACAAAGGGGTGATGCGAAATGCCGTGAAAAGGCTATGGGGCACGGCGATTTTTCTTTCGCCTTTCCAGTTACTTACAAATCATAACAACCACCGGAACATGATGGAATACCTGCTCCTGTGTATTGCCTTTCTGAAAATCAAGCAGCTTGTCAGGAATGTGAGTTAATTGTTTTACTGGTTGTTGTTACAATTGTTTCCTTGTGAGATTGTTTGTATAAGTGCACTGTAAGCCTTCTCCCCACTTATCCCACTCGTGCCGCAAGCCGCTCCGTGCTTCTCCCCCACCCCTCTTCTCATGGTTTTTACTTACGAGATGGGGTCGGGAACGACTGTTTTCAGTCGTGTTCCTAAGAAATTAGTATTGGGAGGTGTTTTAGAACATAGGAAAGCACTTGGAAATATGAGGAAGGAAGATCTTGTGAAATATTGTAATTAATGGTGGCTGCTGTATAAGTTAAATGATTGGGAAAAGTGTCCGGAGAATAGAACCTTGAAGTACAACACTTTGTTGTTTCTAAAGTGAGAAGAGCAGGACAAAAATAAAATTCTACAAGAGATCATTGAATCATTTCAGACAATTTTACAGGCAGAATGGTTTGAACTTCAACAAGCTGGGAGAGAATTAACTGATAACACACAAGTCATAGAAAACTTGCTGAAGTCTGCGAGATACTTTTCCTATTAACCTGTTTTCTTTGTAGGTATCTGTTTAAGCATATTACAGTTTAATAGGTCTTTGTCTGTTATATGGTACAGTAAGTTCAGAGACTGTTTAATAATGAGAATCCATGGACTCAAAATGTGCGTTTTGTGATTATACAGAAGACCATGAGTGATTCAGTTCTTTACTGCATGAATCTGATGGTAAGATTTTGTGTGTGAGAACTGTTACTTTTCTTTCTAGCATGCTGGCTTTGTTCCGGCATCCAGACTTGCACAACTCTGTGACAGGCTGTGTCTCATCTCCATGTGCTGGATTTGGCTCTTTTGTATGCACACCAAGTAAAGATTCCTGATTTTGGGTTAACAGTTGTAGCACCCCAGATGAGACACTGATCAAAGCCTTGCCCAGTCCAGCTCACTGGGGCAGCGGGGGGAGGGCGCTGATTGGGCTCCAGCCGCACTGGCCTGTTTTGTCAGGAGACCCAGCGGCACCGCTGCCTGGCTGGGCAGTGAGCGGCCCAAAGGTGCAATGCTAAAATCCAGATATTGTCTTGAATTAGTGTAACTGTGATCTATCTGCATATTTGAACTTGGTATTTGGTTTCCATATCTGAGCTCAGCATTTTAATTTGCATATTTATATTCGGTACCAGAAGAATTTTGTTTGGGGAGATAATTACAAAATGGGAACTGTTTCCGCTACTAAAATACCACCTTGCTCCCCCTTAGGATGCATCCTTACACATTAGAGTAATTGCTCTTATTGTTATTTAATAATTTTGAGACCAGAAAAGAATTTAAGTAGTTAAACTCTGAGTCGCATTGAATTTGTGTGTTTGTTGGAGGTGTGGGAAATAAAAGTAAATGCTATGATGGATGTGAACTCGAAGGAGGTTGTATTTAAAAGTTGCTAGAATATGACCCGATTGGATCTAGGAAAATTAAAGTAATCAATTGATAGTTAATATGCTGTTTATTGACATCTGTAAGACATTGCAAATGGTAAATGGGGCTGAGGAATGTAACTATTGCTCAGCTAATTAGAATTGCATATAGAGTGTATTATGGCTGGAATGAAATGGGAAAATAAAAAAAAAGCAGAATATCCCAGGCCTGTGCTGTCCTGTTTTGAACATTTCAGGCCTGTGTCTTAGCTGCAAGATAAACCCAGCTCCCAGACAGCTCCCACTTAGCACCAGCAATTAACGGCACCCGCGTGGCCTTGGCTGTGTCTGACCTGCAGCAAGAAGAAAAGAAACGAAAAGAAAAACCTGTCTGCCCGCTTTTAAAGTGGTGAAAGGGGGGTTTTCTCTCCCCCCTGCTCTGCGATGTTGTAATACTGAATGGAGCAGTCTGAGGGTGAAATTTAAAGGCATCCCTAGCGGATCCATAGTTCTAATGAAACTGGGAAATTAAACCAAGAATTTGTTAATAGACTTATTCTGTGGTAACTAGTTGTAAAAGACTTCTTAGTAAATTTACTGTGATAGTTTTAGAGATTGTGGGAAAGAAATAAAGATCATTTTTTTGAAACCAATGGAATGCTAAATTTGGAACAAGGTTTTAACAGCTGAATTATTGTATTTGCCAGAAAGCAGATCTCTTTTGGGTCAAAATTTGTTAAGTAAATTGTAATCTCAAATAACATTTTCTGAGAATTCTGTTTAGTTGCATGTCCCACAAGAAGCTGCTTGGAAGGTGCAGATCTGCTTGTGCAAGTGAGAAATCTCCAAGGAAATTTTGGATGCTGTATTTCCACTAGTATGGGCAACTGAAGTATCGTTAAAGCAAACACTACACTGATTGATCTGAAACAGGACTTCGATCCGGTAAGGGAAAACAATATCCAATAAATATGACAGCCAAAATGGAGTTAGAAATTTTGATGAATAAATTTATGACAACCTTGCAAGCTAACTGCATTAGATTGGACTTGCAGATTTGTCTATTTATAGCTACAACACAGAACCTGTGGCTATTGTGGGACAGTATGATGAGAATGCAAACAGACTGATATACTTGGAATGGATTCTTTTGCCCAATTCTTTTCGTAAAACTATTACTCAGCCCCTGGAATTGATTGTTACTCTGATCAAAAAAGGCAGAGAATGGATTCAGGCTTTAGTAGGCCGTGATCCATCTGTCATATATGTACCTTTTGTGAAAGCAGATTTTGATTTTTTTTATTCACAATCTCTGTCCTTGCAAATTGCACTAGCTGATTTTCTTAACAGCATAGCTTTTGGCATGCCTAAATGTAAATTGCTTCAAAATCTTTGATATCAGACCGCAGACCGTACTTGTATTCGGTCCTATCCCAAATGCTCGCACAGTTTTTGTTGATGGTTCAGGGAAGTCTCATAAAGCTGTAGTGGTCTGGCGTGAAGATAACGATTGGCATCATTCTGTTAAAATTGTTGAAGGCTCAACCCAATTAGTGGAACTTGGCGCAGTTTTGCATGCCTTGGAGCTTTTTAGGGAGGAACCTCTACATTTGGTTTGTGATTCTGAGTACGTAGTCAAGGTCCTACAGCACATCCCCTCTGCTTTTCTCAAAGAAATCTCGCAACAGCAACTTTTTGATATGTTTGTATCATTGCAAACGTCATTACAGCTTTCGCAAACACCCACTGTTTGTTACTCATATACGCTCTCATACAACTTTACCAGGTCGCATAACTGAAGGTAGTGCAATTGCGGATTCTTATACTGTAGCTACAGTCCGTTTCCAGTCTGCTAGGGCTTCACACGCTTCACACGCTTCTGATGGAAGCATCAGAATGCTGCTGCCTTAAAAAAGATGCTTGGTCTCACTCTCGAGCGAGCGAGAGACATAGTGTGCTCTTGCCCAGAATGTCAAGGTCTGATTACAAGCTCGCCCTCCCTTGGAGTTAACCCTTGTGGACTCTCAGCTAATGACATTTGGCAGTCTGATGTTACACGTTTCATCTTTCGGCTGTTTGAAATATGTACATGTTTCTATAGTTACTTTTTCAGGTATGCTTTGTGCATCTGCGCATACAAGTGAGAAAAGCAGAGATGTCCAGCGTCACTGGACCCGCTGTTTTGCTATGCTGGGAGTGCCACAACAGATTAAAACTGACAATGGTCCTGGATACACTGCTAGATCCACGCAATATTTTTTACAGCAATGGGGTGTTTCACATGTCAAAGGTATTCCACATTCTCCCACTGGGCAGGCTATCATCGAAAGAGCACATTCCACACTGAAACAGATGTTATTTAAACAGAAAGGGGGGAATATGGTGCCTCAAGAACAATTAGACAATGCAACATATACTCCAGGCTGAACCCACCAGTTCCCTCAGCTGCTCCTCATCACACTTGTGCTCCAGCCCCTCAGCAGCTCTGTCGCCTCCTCTGCACTCTCTCTAGTGCCTCAATGTCCTTCTTATGATGAGGGGCCCACCACTAAACACAGGATTCGAGCTGCGGCCTCACCAGTGCTGAGAGCAGTGGCACAATCACTTCTCTAGTCCTGTTGGCCACACCATTCATGATACAAGCCAGGACACTGGTGGCCTTTTTGGCCACCTGGGCACACGCTGGCTCATGTTCAGCTGCTGTCGATCAACACCCCCAGACCCCTCTCCACCAGGCAATTTTCCAGCCCGTCTTCCCCGAGCCTGTAGCGCTGCCTGGGGTTGTTCTGACCGTCGCGGTTGAGACGGACAAATGACATGGACCAAGTTCTTCCAGGATGAAAGCAGTAGATGCCATTTATTGCCACAAGTGCATTTTTATACAGTTTTACCAATTAATGGGTCTCTTCACTATTGGTTACAAGTTACAGCAGTAACATCTCATTGGCTATTTTTGCTCTCATCAATGTTACTCTTCTACTCCCTTCTGTCTCACGGGTGCATCCTGAACATCTCCGGACACTCCTTTACTCCTATCTTTCTCACGGGTGGGCCTTCATATCTTCAAGGCTAATTTCTGTTCCCATGCGTCAGGGAATCCACGGACCCACCGTAGTCCCACAATTCCCCCTTTTTGTATTTGTGCTCAAAAAATTGCCTTCATTGTCCAGTGCAGGGCCCTTTGCAACAGAGAAATCACGCATGGCAACACTGGTAACACAACCACAGCAATCATCGAGACAATCAGTGCCGTTTTCACTACTGATAACAACCACACTGAAAGCCCCCAGCCACTGCACAATTTATTTAACCAATCCCATCCATCATCAACTTGTAACTTTTGTACCCCCTCTTTCAACAATTGTATACTTTATGAATTGACTCAGAATGATCTGACAAGTCCATACAGCACATACCACCAAAATCTTCACAGCCGTGCCCTTGAGCTAATAACAAAAAGTCTACTGCGGCTCTATTCTGCAGTGTAGCATGTCTTACAGAATCTACATCTAACGAAAGTCCACTTAAAGCCTTAGAAGTCCTGTTAGTTTGCTTACCTAGCCAACATCCTAATTTTTCTAAAGTATTTAGGGCTTTAGCTGTGCCAACACCAGGTACAAGAGATCCTAAAACCCTTAACCCTGATCCCCAAAAGTCTACATTATCATCACATATTGACTCATATACATGCAAAAAGTGTTTTTCTCGTCTTGCTCTTCTGTGATCTACTATCATGCATACATTGGGCATTAAGAGAGTTAATCATCCCAAAATACAAGGTCCTCCAACAGCATTAGAAGGAATTCCAGCCAGGCTCTGTCTCCACAGATCAAGAACACACCATGCAGGACAACAACACCCCTTGGACTCTTCTGTGAGGCGTTACACCATCGAGTTTCATTTCCGTAGTCACCAAGGGCAGCATTAACATTTTGCAGTTTATCTATTCATGTTCTCGTATATTGTTCTGACACTGTTCACAAACCAGCTGGATACAAGCATCCATGTGCACAGATCCCAGCAATTCCAGTTCCTGTGGTTCGATATCTGCTTCCAGGAGGCAACTAATCCAAAGTGCCGTGTTGGTGTTATTGCAGTTCGTTGCAATGCCTCTGCACCGACCGCTATTGTGAAACAGTCGTGTGATGCTGCTGTCGTCATCAAGGGGGATGCCAACCAAGCACGTGTGGAACGGGTTTTCCGGAGACGCCATAGCCAGGCATGCGGAGTCCTGGTCAGTCGGGTTGGCTGAAGGAATCCACATGTGAGTCTTTGTCTGTGCAGGCATCCAAACCGCAGCAGCTGCAACAATCATTGTCAGGAGGATCACACAGGTTTCACGTTTCGTGACAGCAACCATTGCGGCCCTTGACCTGTGAAGACACAAGCAGAGCCTCTCCCCCAGCTTATCAATGGATGTGGCCTTTTCCATTGACCATTAACTAGTGATTTGACCATAACTAACATAGGTTCTTTCTGATTTAGCATGCTTTTGGGTCACACTTGCAAAGTGTTTCATCACAGGGCAAATTTGGGCTGCACCGCTTAGATATAAGTGATTCATCACATCCAACGCTTTCAACAATTGTTTGTGTGGTGTTTTCTCTACTTCTCTCCCCTTTTTGTTTAAGAATGAAGAAAAAACAAAAACAAAGAAACAGTTCAGAATCAGATCCGTGAGTTGGACCTTGACTACGTACTCGGAATCACAAACCAAATTTAGAGGTTCCTCCTTAAAAAGCTCTAATAGTGTAAAGCTGTGCCAAGTTCTGCTAATTGGGTTGAACCTTCAATAATTTTCACAGAATGATGCCAATTGTTATCTTCATGCCAGACCACTACAGCTTTATGAGACTTTCCAGAACCACCAGCAAAACTGTGCGAGTGTGTAGGATCAGACCAGATACACGTATGGTCTGTGACCTGACGTTAAAGACTTGCAGGTTCTGCAGCAATTTACATTCATGCTGCCAAGAGCTGTGCTGGTAAGAAAATCAGCTTAGTGTGATTTACAATGATGTAGATTGCAAATAAAAAATCAAAAATAAATTTCACGAATGGTATACATATGACAAAAGGATCATGGCCTATTGAGACTTAAATACATTCCCTGCATTTCTTGATCAGAGTAACAATTGGTATATCATACTGTCCCACAATAGCCACGGGTTGTTTCTATGTTGTAGCTACAAACAGACAAATCTGCAAGTCCAATCGAATGCAGTCAGTCTGTAAGGTTGTCATGAATTTATTCCTCAAAGTCTCTAACACCATTTTTGTTGTCATATTTATTGGATATTGTTTTCCCTTACCGGATTGAAGTCCTGTTTCAGTTCTATCAGTGTAGTGTTTGCTTTATCGAGACATTGGCTGTTAATACTAGTGGAAATACAGCATTCGGAATTTCCTTGGAGGTTTCTCACTTGCACAAGCAGATCTGCACCATCCAAGCAGCTTCTTGTAGGCCATGCAACTAAACAGAATTCTCAGAAAACGTTATTGGAGCTTACAATTTACTTAACAAATCCTGACCCGAGAGAGGTAGAGGGCTTCCTGGCAACTACAAGAATACTTATGGTAAAACTTTGTTCAAAATATGGCATTCTATTGGTCTCAAAAAGTGGCCTTTCTTTTATTCTCTTCCATGACCTCAAAATCTAGCACGGTGAATTTACTAAGAAGTCTCTTACAACCAGTTACCACAGAATAAGCCTATTAAAAAAAGAATGGTTTAATTTCCCAGCTTCATTAGAACTCTGGTATATGTGCATGGGGTCTCTGCAGCCTGTGGGGAAACAGCCACAGGCCTGGGACAGTGTCGGATGGACTGTGGTGGAGATGGCCAAGGGTGACACTGGATGTCCCTGCAAGAGCCAAGGTCTTTGTCCCCTTGGCTATGGCTGATGTCCCTGACAGCCAGGCCTAAGAGGAGACACATGGTTGTCATGGCCATGGCACCCCATTGCCTTCTTGCACCCCCCATGCAGGCCAGGAGGTGTCACACCATTGTCCTGCACTGGGCATCGCACTCCCCACAGCCCCAGGAAGAGCCCTGAGCCACAGGTGAGGGACAGGATCTCCCTTCCCAGGGGCAGGAGCTCAAGGCTTGGCCATTGTCCTTCATCAAACAAGCCAAGGGCTTTTTCAGCATCAGAGCTGCTGCACTTTGCCTTTGCCTGATGCAATCGCTGCCTCCAATTATCTGCTCTAACGAGTCCCTGGGGAGGCTTTGTCAGTAACAGCCCTCAGTGGGGCCCATTAATGCTTCAAGGTACTTTGGAGTTTGTTCTGGCTTGGACTTCTTGAGCAGATTCTTCAGTCTGTCCTTGGTATCTGAGGCTCATGGACTCAGCACCAAATACGCCATGGGGCTCATTAAAACACAGAGAGCCCTAATGAGCGATGTTTCTTTCCCTAATTGCCTTCAAATCTTCCAGACTTGTAGAACTAACTGGAGAGGTTTCAATGGGACACTTGCTGATGAAGATTTCAAAGAAGATTTCATAAAGGAGGTTTTTTCTTTCCAGGGTGTTTTCTGTCATTTTTCAGTGTATAGAAGAAGTGACAGCAGCATTCTACACTGGACATTGATCCTGAGGGTCTCCTGAAGACATCTGGACAGGCAGGAGACAGTCCCTTGAGGCTGGACACTGTATGGACAACCTGGCTCCTCACCCCCACCCCCAATCTGCTGGTTCCCTCATTGGCCACCAGAGATTGCATCACTTTTCCTCCATCAGACTTCTCCACTGAGCTCTGTAGGAGATGCTGCAGCTCCTGTGCACCAGCTCCACCTGCTCTCCTGTGTGAACACTGCACGGTTTAATAAACAGCAAAACACTTTCCTCAGCTGTGTGTGTAAGCTGGATCTGATGAGATCCACCATCCACAAGGGACACCCACACAAGAACGGCTTTAGACAGCGAGATAGGAAAGGATAGAAATAAAAACCACCCAGATATATCATCTAAGATACAGCATCCTAGATACAGCATCCGAGATACAGCATCCTACAAACAGCATCCTAGATACATCATGCTAGATACTGCATCCCAGATACAGCACCCTAGATACAGCATCCCAGATACAGTATCCTAGATACAACATCCTAGATATAGCATCCCAGACAGAGCATCCTAGATACAACATCATAGATACAGTATCCCAGATACAGCATCCCACATTCAGCATAATACATACAGCATCCTAGATCCAACATCCTTGATACAAGCATCCCAGATACAGTATCCCAGATACAGCATCCTAGATACAGTATCCCAGATACAGCATCCCAGATACAGCATCCCACATACAGCATCCTAGATACAGCATCCCAGATACAGCATCCCTGATACAGCATCCCAGATACAGTATCCCACATACAGTATCCCAGATACAGCATCCCACATACAGCATCCCAGATACAGTATCACAAATACAACATCCCAGATACAGCATCCCAGATACAGCATCATAGATACATCATCCCAGATACAGCATCCCGGATACAGCATCCAAGATACAGCATGCTAGATACAGCATCCCAGATACAGTAACCCAGATACAGAATCCTTGATACAACATCCCGGATACAGCATAAAGGATACAGCATCCCAGATACACCATCCCTAGATACACCATCCTAGATACAGTATCCCAGATACAGCACCCTGATACAGCATCCCAGACAGAGCATACTAGATAAAGAATCCTAGACACAGTATCCCATATACAGCTTCCCACATACAGCATCCCATATACAGCATACAGGATCGATGATACAGCATCCTTGATACAGCATCCTAGATACAGTATCCCAGATACAGCATCCACGATACAGCATCCTTGGTACAGCATCCCAGATGCAGCTTCCATGATACAGCATCCCAGATACAGCATCCTAGATACAGCATCCTAGATACATCTTCCCAGATAAGGCATCATAGATACAGCATCCCAGATACAGCATCCCAGATACAGCATCCTACATATAGCATCCTAGATACAGTATCCCAGATACAGTATCCCGGATACTGAATCCCAAGTACAGTATGCCAGATAGAGGATCTGAAATACAGCATCCCAGATACAGTATCCTAGATACAGTATCCCAGATACAGCACCCAAGATACAGTACCCTAGATACACCATCCCAGATACAGCATCCTGGTTACAGCATCCTAGATACAGCATCCCAGATACAGCAACCTAAGTACATCATCCTAGATACAGCATCCCAGAAACAGCATCCTAGATACATCATCCCAGATTCAGCATACCAGATACAGCATTTTAGATACAGCATGCCAGGTACAGTTTCCCAGAGAGAGCATCCCAGATACAGCATCCTAGATACAGTATCCTAGATATGACATACTTGATACCACATTCTAGGTACAGTATCCCAGATACAGCACCCAAGATACATCATCCTTGATACATCATCCCAGATAAAGCATCCTAGATACAGCATCCCCGATACAGCATCCTAGATACAGCATACAAGATACAGCATCCTAGTTACAGCATCCCAGATACAGCATCCCAGATACACCATCCTAGATACAGCATCGTAGATACAGTATTCTAGATACAGCATATTAGATACAGCGTCCAAGATACAGCATCCGAGGTACAGCATCCTAGATACAGTATCCAAGAAACAGCACCCCCGATACATCATGCTAGACACTGCATCCCAGAAAAGACATCCCAAATACAGCATCCCAGATAGAGCATCGTAGATACAGCATCCCAGATTCAGCATAATAGATACAGCATCCTAGATACAGAATCCTATATACAACATCCCAGGTAGAGTAGCCCAGATAGAGAATCCAAGATAGAGCATCCCAGATACAGCATCCTAGATACAGTATCCCAGAACCTCTATCCCAGACAGAGCGTTCCAGATATAGTATCCCAGATACAGCATCCCAGGTACAGCATCCTAGATGCAGTATCCTAGATACAGCATCCCAGATACAGCATCTGAGATAAAGCATCCCAGATACCACAAACTAGATACAGCATCCCAGTTTCAGCATCTCAGATATGGCATCCAAGATACAGCATCCCAGACAGAGCATCCCAGATATAGCATGCTAGATACAGCATCGCAGATGCAGCATCCAAGATACAGCATCCCAGATACAACATCTTAGGTACAGTATCTTAGATACAGCATCGTAGATACAGCATACAAGATACAGTATCCCAGATACAGCACCCCAGATACAGCATCCTTGATACATCATCCCAGATACAGAATCCTAGTTACAGCATCCTAGATACAGCATCCCCGATAAAGCATCCTAGATGGAGTATCCAAGATACAGCATCATAGATACAGCATCCCAGATACAGCATTCTAGATACAGTATTGTAAATACAGCATCCCAGGTACAGCATCCTAGATACAGTATCCAAGATACAGCATCCCCGATACATCATGCTAGACACTGCATCCCAGATAAGACAACCCAAATACAGTATCCCACATTCAGCATAATGGATACAGCATCCTAGATACAACATCCAAGATACAGCATCCCAGATACAGCATCCTAGATACAGCACCCCAGATACAGCATCCCAGAGAGAGCATCCTAGATACAGTATCCTGGATACAGCACCCCAGGTACAGCACCTTAGATAGATCATCCTAGAAACTGCATCTAAGATACAGCATCCCAGATACAACAACCTAGATACAGGATCCCAGATACAGCATCCCAGATACAGCGTCCAGATAAGGCATCCCAGATACAGCATCCTACATACAGCATCCCAGATACAGCATCCAAGATACAGCATCCTACATACAGCATCCCAGATTCAGCATCCTAGATACAGCATCCCAGATACAGCATCTTAGATACAGCATCCTTGATAAAGCATCCTAGATACAGCATCCCGAACAGAGCATCCTAGATACAGTATCCTAGATACAGCAGCCTAGATATAGCATCCTAGATACATCATCCTATATATCTTATCCCAGATACAGCATCCTAGATACAGCATCCCAGATACAGTATCCCAGATACAGCATCGTAGATACAGCATCATAGATACAGCATCCCAGATACCGCATTCTAGATACAGCATCCTAGATACATCATCCCAGATACAGTATCCCAGATACAGCATCCTATGCACAGCATCCCAAATAGAGCATCCCAGATACAGCATCCAAGATACAGCATCCGAGATACAGCATCCAATATATAGCATCCTGTGGGGGGGTCTTGATAGATAAAGACCTGTTGCTGAATTAGTCAGGCTCAAAGGAATCTCAAGGCTGCTTCGAGAAGCTGAATCTGCTGTGAGAAAGAGGGGCGTTCCACAATCACCAGGGTCCTGGCGTGGCGTGAATCATCGGACATATCATCAGTGAGACTCCAGTGCACGGACAGCCCACGATACTCATTTAGTGAATCCATGCTTGGAGCGTGGACGGGTGATTAGAATATAGTTACGTACATAAGGAGACTTGTTTCTGTAATAAATGGCTTAGCGTGATTCACATTGAATCGACAGGTTTTGCTGAGTCCTTATTTCGCTCTAACAAATGGTGACCCCGACGTGATACTCTGAACGGCGTACCACTGAAGTTGGGGAAAAGCCTAGAGTGGCCGAACCAGAGGCGGATCAGCTGGACTGAAAACCGGGCGGAGGGTACGGATGCTCCGCATTAATTGAAGAAGTCACCGTAAAGGTTGAGCGGCTGGGAGCGGGAGGAGGGAAGAGTGAAGTTATGGGGCAAAATAAATCCTCTGAGGAAGAAGCCATAGTTAAACTCCTCCTGCCTATTCTCTCTATGAGAGGACTTAAATAAGAAGAAAGTAACATATGTAGACTATTAATTTGGTACAGAATTAATGGCTACCCGGGAGAAAATGAGAAGGCTTTTAAACGTTAACTTTGGAACGATAAAGGGCAGAAATTATGGAATAAGGTCAGCAATGGAGATGATAAAAAACTAAATCATTAGCGACTACATAGAAGCTTAAGTCCACCTTAAAAGACTTTAAGGCTGAGCGGGCTACCGTTGCCAGAATTTTTCCAGTGTTGCAGCCTGATAACAAACCTAAAAATGACTGTGAAGTTTACCCGGATAGTGTCTTTTGACCCCCTCCCCACTCCATCCCCTGTTGCGCTGTCGGCACCCCCGATGATACAGCAGTCTGGGGCGTGGGGAGGAAAAATGCCGAGTGGGTGGCCTCCTGTACCATCATCTAACCCTGGTGAGAATAGCAAGTCCAGAGGATTGGAGTCAGACAACTGGCTCAAAGAACCTGTGATAGATGAGAATGCTAAAGTCGTAAACAAGAGTACTATCAGTCCTTTTACCAATTTTACCAATCTGCTTTTACTGTCTTTTAACCCTCTAACTCCTACGAAAGAGCAGAAGGAGTCACCGGATGAGAACTGGGCAAAAGAACTCTGTGAAATGTAACAGCTATAGATCATTTAGGACAGAACTATGCGAATTCGTTGAAAGGGGCAGGTATCCCACAACTCCTGGAAGAGACACTAATTGACACACCACAACTACAGGCACAATTAGTTTCTGAAATCCTGAGGCAGTCAACAGATCTTGCATATCAAGCTATGAGAGAGGTGTCTGAAACCAACAAAGCAGCCAAATAATTTGCAACTGTTAATCAGGGTCCCAATGAGAATTACATGCAATTTATTGACCATCTTCAAGAGGCCATCAGTAAGCAGGTCAAAAACTTAGAAGCTAAGGAAGCACTAGTGTTGAGATTAGCAGTAGAGAAGGCTCATGTTTGCTATCAACATGTTATTTGTGAGTTTTACATATTATGTGCTCCTGTGTATTGCCTCTCTGAAAATCAAGCAGCTTGTCAGGAATGTGAGTTAATTGTTTTCAAGCAGACCTGTGCGTTCCCCCCACCTCCTCCCTCCCCCCCCTTCCCCTCCCTCCCTCCCTCTTCTCAAGGTTTTTACTTGCAAGATGGGGTCAAGAAGAATTGTTTTCAGTTGTGTTCCTAAAAAATCAGTATTGGGAGGTGTTTTAAAACTTGGGAAAGCACTTGGAATTATAAGGAAGGCAGATCTTGTTGAATATTGAAATCAGTGTTGGCTGCTAAGTGTCTGGAGAATAGAATCTTGTTGCAATTAATGTTGTTTTTGAGGCCAGAAGAGCAGGACAAAATAAATCCCTACAAGAGATCATTAAATAATTTCAGACAGCTGAGAGAGAGTTAACTGATAACACACAGGTCAGAAAACTTGTTAGAGTCTGCAAGATGCTTTCCTTATTAACCTGTTTTCTTTGTGGGTATCTGTTTAAGTATGTTGCAATTTTAGTAGGTCTGTGCTATATGGTACGATAAGTTCACAGTCTGTTAAATCATGAGAATCCGTTGACTCAAAATGTGCATTTTGTGATAATTCAGAAGATCATGAGTAATTTAGTTCTTTACTGCGTGAATGTGATTGTAAAAATTTTGCGTGTGGTAGCTGTTATTTTTCTCTCCAGCATGCTAGCTTTATTCCAGCATTCAGACTTGCGCAACTCTGTGACAGGCTGTCTCTCATGTCGGTGCACTAAATTTGATTTTTCCGTATACACATCATGTAAAGAATCCTGGTTTTGGAATAATAGCTCTAGCGCACCAGATGAGACACTAAAAAAAAAAAAAACCAAAAAACCAAGTCAAACAAACAACAACAACAACAACAACAACAACAAAAAAAGGAAAAAAAAAAAAAGGCCTTGCCCAGTCCAGCGCGGGGGGCCGATGGACCTCCAGCGCGCACTGATCTTTTTTGTCAGGGAGACCCAGAGGTACCTCCACCTGGCTGAGCAGTGAGCGGCCCAAAGGTGCAATGCAAAAATTGAGATATTGTATTAAATTACTGTGACTGTGATCCATCTGCATATTTGAACTGGGTATTTGGTTTTCACATCTGAGCTCAGTATTTTAGTTTGCATATTCATATTTGGTACCAAAAGAATCTTGTTTGGGGAGATAATTACAAAATGGGAACCGGTTCCACTGCTAAAGTTCCACCTTGCTCCCCCTTAGGATGCATCCTTACACATTAGAGTAATTGCTTATATCGTTAGAAAAGCATTTAAATTGTTAAAATGCTATGATAGATGTGAATTTAGAAGAGGGTGTATTTACAAGTTGCTAGAATATTAACTGATTTAGATTTAGGAAAATAGAATAATGGATTGGTGTTTATTATACTGGTTTATACTGTTTTTTGACATCTCTAAATTGTAAAAGGTAAATGGAGCTAAGGAATGTAACTATTTCTGAGCTACTTGAAATTGCATATAAAGTGTATTATGGCTGGAATGAAATGGGAAAACAAAAGACCAAAACATCCCAGGCCTGTGTGCAGCTCATTGTAACTGAGGAGTTTGCCAGAGCCTCCCACTTCGTACCAGCCATTATGCCAGCTGCGTGACCTTGGTTATCTCTAAACTGCAGCACAAAGAGAAAGAAAAACAAAAATGGAAAAACCTGGCTGCCTGATTTAAAGCAGTGAAAGGGGGGTTTTCTCTCCCCCCACTGCAGCGATGTAATACTGAATGGAGCAGTCCGAGGGCGAAATTTAAAGGCATCCTTAGCAGACCCATAGTTCTAATGAAACTGGGAAATTCAACCAAAAATTTGTTAATAGACTCATTCTGTGGTAATTAGTTGTAAGAGACTTCTTAATAAATTCACCATGCTAGTTTTTGAGGTCATGGGAGAGAACGAAAGAAAGGCCATTTTTTGAGACCAATGGAATGCCAAATTTGGAACAAAGTTTTAATACATGAATTCTTATAGTTGTTAGAAAGTCCTATACCTCTCTTAGGTTAAGATTTGTTAAGTAAATTGTAAGCTCAAATAATGTTTTCTGAGAATTCTGTTTAGTTGCATGGCCTACAAGAAGCTGCTGGGATGGTGCGGATCTGCTTGCTGCAAGTGAGAAATCTCCAAGGAAATTTCAAATGCTGTATTTCCACTAGTATTAACAGCCAATGTTGCGATAAAGCAAATTCTACACTGATAGATCTGAAACAGGACTTTGATCCGGTAAGGGAAAACAATATCCAATAAATAGGACAGCCAAAATGGAGTTAGACACTTTGAGGAATGAATTTATGACAACCTTACAGGCTGGCTGCATTCGATCGGACTTGCAGATTTGTCTATAGCTACAACATAGAAACAACCTGTGGTTATTGTGGGACAGTATGATGAGATTGCTAGCAAACTGATATACCGACTGTTATATACCAATTGTCACTCTGATCAAGAAAATGCAGGAAATGAATTTAAGTCTTAATAGGCCATGATCCTTTTGTCATATATGTACCATTTGTGAAATTTAATTCTGATTTTTTTATTTTATTTGTAATCTATGTCTTTATAAATTGCACTAGCTGGTTTTCTTACCAGCACAGCTTTTGGCATGCCTACATGTAAATTGCTGCAGAACCTGCAAGTCTTTAACATCAGGTCATAGGCCATACTTGTATTTGGTCTGGTCCTACATACTTGCAAAGTTTTTGTTGATGGTTCTGGGAAGTCTCATAAAGCTGTAGTGGTTTGGTGTGAAGATAACAATTGGTATCATTCTGTAAAAATTATTGAAGGTTCAACCCAAGTAGCAGAACTTGGCACAGCTTTAAATTACTTAGAGCTCTTTAAGGAGGAACCTCTAAATTTGATTTGTGATTCTGAGTACGTAGTCAAGGTCCAACACACGTATCTGGTTCTGAACTTTTTGTTTGTTTGTTTATTTGTTTGTTTTTATAAAAAAAAAGGGGGGAAGTAGGGGAAACACCACAAAACCAATTGTCAAAAGCATTGTATGTGATGAAATACTTTGCAAGTATGACCCAAAACCATGCTAAATCAGAAAGAACCTACATTAGTTATGGTCAAATCACTAGTCATTGGAAAAGGCCACATCAATTGATAACCTGGGGAAAAGGTTATGTTTGTGTCATTACAGGCCGAGGATTGAAGTGGATTCAACAAAGATTCAACGGATGCAGATGGACAGGAGGGAGATAAGTTGTGAGGACTGTTTCAGATGTAAACCATGGATCCCAATTCAGAGTTACAGATGCTCGCAGACCTGGTGGTCTAGAAGCCTATTAGCAAGCAGGTGGTGTACCTTCTGTGGAGAATGGCAATTTGAACAATCAGCAGGAGATCCAAAAGGGTGATATTATGATTAGATAGTCAATGCACAGATAAGGTAAAATTATGAGATATCCCTACCATAGTAATCTAAGTTTAGCAACTGATAAAGTTTTAGAAGGGATATTAAGGTTAAGCTGTTGATCTTTTAAATAGGTTAAGATAACTTTTAAGATATTAATTCAATTATTAGTATATGCTGATGATATTAAGTATGTTACCCTATAAACTGCGCAGTTATAAATCTTCTAGGAATTTAAGAAAATATATTGTATTAACTTCTCTGGTTATTTTGAATCTATTAAAATAGTGTGTTAATAAGGTTGTCATAGTAGAATTAAGGTTTTAAGAATAGGCAGGTAGTAGTTTGATCTTATTAAGTAAGGTTTAACTGCATTATATGTAATTGTAATTATGTTGTTAATCACGTGTTCTATGTTGCAGTATATTTCTAAAATGATGCACTGTGCGGTTCAAGGGGCCTGACTAATTCAGGAAAAGAAAGGGGGAAGTGTGGAGGGGTCTTGATAGATAAAGACCTGTTGCTGAATTAGTCAGGCTCAAAGGAATCTCAAGGCCGCTTCGAGAAGCTGAGTCTGCTGTGAGAAAGAGGGGCGTTCCACAGTCACCGGGGTCCTGGCGTGGCGTGAATCATCGGACATATCATCAGTGAGACTCCAGTGCACGGACAGCCCACGATACTCATTTAGCGAATCCATGCTTGGAGCGTGGAGGCGTGATTAGAATATAGTTACGTATATAAGGAGACTTGTTTCTGTAATAAATGGCTTAGCGTGATTCACATTGAATCGACAGGTTTTGCTGAGTCCTTATTTCACTCTAACAGCATCCTATACACAGCATCCCAGATACAGCATCCTACATACAGCATCCCAGATACAGCATCGCAGATATAGCATCCCAGATACAGCATCCCAGATACAGCATCCTAGATACAATATCCTAGATACAGCATCCCATATACCAAATCCTCGATAGATCATCCCAGATACATCATCCCATATACAGCATCCTAGATACAGGATCCCCCATACAGCATCCCAGATACAGTATCCGAGATACAGCATCCCATATACATCATCCTAGATACAGCATCCCAGATACATCATCCCACATACGTCATCCCAGATACAGCATCCTAGATACAGCATCATAGATACAGCATCCCAGATACAGCATCCCAGATACAGCATCCCAGGTACAGCATCCCAGATAAAGCATCCTATATACAGCATCCCAAATAGAGCATCCCAGATACAGCATCCAAGATACAACATCCCAGATACAGTATCCTAGATAAAGTATCCCAGATACAGCATCCCAGATACAGCATCCGAGATACAGCGTCCCATATACATCATCGTAGATACAGCATCTGTGGGGGACTACGGCAGGTCCGTGGATTCCCTGATGGAGAGCATGGGAACAGAAATTAGCCTTGAAGATATGAAGGCCTACTCGTGAGAAAGATGGGAGTAAAGGAGTATCCAGAGGTGTTCAGGATGTACCCGTGAGACAGAAGGGAGTAGAAGAGTAACATTGATGATAGCAAAAATAGCCAATGAGATGTTACTGCTGTAACTTGTAACCAATAGTGAAGAGACCCATGAATTGGTAAAACTGTATAAAAATGCACTTGTGGCAATAAATGGCATCTACTGCTTTCATCCTGGAAGAACTTGGTCTATGTCGTTTGTCCGTCTCAACCGCGACATCTGGTGACCCCGACGTGATCCTTCCTGAAGAGGATCTTGCATAACAAGGTGACAGCGTGAAGCTGTGAACAGCCGAAGAAGAGCTGTGGAGACGGAGCCTGGTACAGCTGACAGAGCAGCCGAGCAGAGCTGCCGAAGATCCGGATCGCTGAAAAGACACCTCGCTAAGGAGTAGGTGAGCTACCGGGAACAGGGGGGGAAACTTATCTAAAGAAGAGGGTATTGTATTATCTGCATGGAAGTTGCTTCTGAAGAAGCAGGGTATTAGCCCTCTGGAATTGACTTTACAAAGGACTATGTTACTACAGGGCAAAGCACTACTGAAAGATCCAAAGAAACAACTGAACGGTTAACAACATGGGACTTTTTACTAGAGACTTTGAGAGGATTAAAAGAGTAATGGGAACGTGCAGAGACAGTGGAGGGGGGTGGCTTCTCTGGGCTAGATTTGAAGGAAAAAAAAAAAAAAAAAGCACTCTTCCAAACCCCGAACCCCCCTGTTACTAATGATTCTCCAGCACTGTTCAAGTCCACGTCATCTGATGACTTGGATGAGGATAAGGGTCTGCAGCATTTTTTTCTGAAAAGTTAACAGGAAAAAGAGTACGTGTACATGTTGCCCTGAGATCAGATAAAAACTATGAAAGACTCAAGCAAAAAAGCAAAATTAGACCTATGCAATGTAACAGCTATAGATCATTTAGGACGGAACGATGGGGATTCGTTGAAAGTGGTAGGTATCCCACAACTCTGGAAGAGACACTAATTGACACACCACAATTACAGACACAATAAGTTTCTGAAATCCTGAGGCAGTCAACAGATCTTGCATATCAAGCTATGATAAAGGCGCCTGAAACCGACAAAGCAGCCAAATCATTTAATCAGGGTCCCAATGAGAATTACATGCAATTTATTGACCATCTTCAAGAGGCCATCAATAAGCAGGTTGAAAACTTAGAAGCTAAGGAAGCATTGGTGTTGAATTTAGCAGTAGAGAATGCTAAAGTTTGCTATCAACATGTTATCTGCGAGTTTTACAGTACATATTATGTGTTTCTGTGTATTGCCTCTCTGAAAATCAAGCAGCTTGTCAGGAATGTGAGTTAATTGTTTTACTAGTTGTTTTTAAGTGCGCCGTAAAACCTTCTCCCCGCTTTTCCCATTAACGCTGCAAGCAGCCCTGTGCCTTCCTCCCCTCCTCCTCCTCCCTCCCTCCCTCTTCTCAAGGTTTTTACTTGCAAGATGGGGTCAGGAATAATTGTTTTCAGTTGTGTTCTTAAAAAATCAGTATTGGGAGTTGTTTTAAAACTTAGGAAAGCACTCGGAATTATAAGGAAGGAAGATCTTGTTAAATATTGAAATCAGTGTTGGCTGCTGTATAAGTTAAATGATTGGGAAAAGTGTCCGGAGAATCGAATCTTGTTGTTATTAATGTTGTTTTTGAGGCCAGAAGAGCAGGACAGAATAAAACTCTACAAAAAATCATTAAATCATTTCAGACAGTTTTACAGGGGGGGCGATTTGAACTTCAACAAGCTGAGAGAGTTAACTGATAACACACAGGTCAGAAAACTTGTTCAAGTCTGCAAGATGCTTTCCTTATTAACCTGTTTTCTTTGTGGGTATCTGTTTAAGCATGTTGCAATTTTGGTAGGTCTGTGCTATATGGTACGATAAGTTCACAGTCTGTTAAATCATGAGAATCCGTTGACTCAAAATGTGCGTTTTGTGATAATACAGAAGATCATGAGTAATTTAGTTCTTTACTGCATGAATGTGATGGTAAAATTTTGCGTGTAGTAGCTGTTATTTTTTTTTCTAGCATGCTACCTTTATTCCGGCATTCAGACTTGCGCAACTCTGTGACAGGCTGTGTCTCATCTTGGTGTGCTGGATTTGGCTTTTCCATATGCACACCATGTAAAGAATCCTGGTTTGGAATAACAGCTGTAGCGCACCAGATGAGACACTAAAAAAAACCAAACCAAACCAAACCAAAAAAAAAAAAAAAAAAAAAAGGCCTTGCCCAGTCCAGCTCGCTGCGGCGGCGGGGGGGCGGGTGCCGATGGGGCTCCAGCGCGCACTGACCTATTTTGTCAGGGAGACCCAGCGGTGCCTCCACCTGGCTGAGCAGTGAGCGGCCCAAAGGTGCAATGCAAAAATTGAGATATTGTATTAAATTACTGTGACTGTGATCCATCTGCATATTTGAACTGGGTATTTGGTTTTCATATCTGAGCTCAGTATTTTAGTTTGCATATTCATATTTGGTACCAAAAGAATCTTGTTTGGGGAGATAATTACAAAATGGGAACCGGTCCCACTGCTAAAATTCCACCTTCCCTCCCCTTAGGATGCATCCTTACACATTAGAATAATTGCTTATATCGTTAGAAAAGCATTTAAATTGTTAAAATGCTATGATAGATGTGAATTTAGAAGAGGTTGTATTTACAAGTTGCTAGAATATTAACTGATTTGGATCTAGGAAAATAGAATAATGGATTTATGTTTATTGAACTGGTTTATACTGTTTTTTGACATCTCTAAATTGTAAAAGGTAAATGGAGCTAAGGAATGTAACTATTTCTGAGCTACTTGAAATTGCATATAAAGTGTATTATGGTTGTTATGAAATTGGAAAACAAAAGACCAAAACATCCCAGGCCTGTGTGCACCTCATTGTAACTGAGGAGTTTGCCAGAGCCTCCCACTTCGTACCAGCCATTATGCCAGCTGCATGGCCTTGGCTATATCTGAACTGAGAAGAGAAGAGAAGAGAAGAGAAGAAGAGAAGAGAAGAGAAGAGAAGAGAAGAGAAGAGAAGAGAAGAGAAAGAAAAAAAAAAAAAAAAGGAAAAAACCTGTTTTCCCGCTGCTAAGCAGAGGAAGGGGGGATTTACTCCCCCCGCTCCCCCCGCTCTGCCTTTTTTTTTTCCTGAAGTATTGTCATCCATCCTTGTTGTGGCACTGTGTTGCTTCTCAGCTTTGAATCAGGGGTTGTTGGTGTTGTTTATTTTTGCTTCTGTCTTGTTTCCTTGGTTTTGGCACATCTGGGGAAGGAGCTCATAATTTTACCTCCTTGCTGAAGTCAGTCTTTTCACACTGGTCAGCTTTGGGGGGTCACAGTGTTCAGTGCTTCTCTGGGTCAGACTGGTACTGATTTGCGTGTGGAGTGGAGCCAGATTGGTTTGATGTGGAGTTCGAACTGATGTGTTTTCATCCTGGGCTGGGCGTCTTGCCATCTCAGTTGGGGGCGAGAGGGAAGTTTTATTCCCCCCCGCGCCCCTCCCCCAAGCAATGTTACTGCTAGAGAGCTGTAATACTGCATGAAGGAGTCTGAGGGTGAAATTTAAAGGCATCATCAGTGGATCCATAGTTCTAATGGAACTGGAAAATTAAACCAAAAATTTGTTAATAGACTTATTCTGTGGTAATTAGTTGTAAGAGACTTCTTAATAAATTCACCATGCTAGTTTTTGAGGTCATGGGAGAGAACGAAAGAAAGGCCATTTTTTGAGACCAATGGAATGCCAAATTTGGAACAAAGTTTTAAAACATGAATTCTTATAGTTGTTAGAAAGTCCTATACCTCTCTTAGGTTAAGATTTGTTAAGTAAATTGTAAGCTCCAATAACGTTTTCTGAGAATTCTTTTTAGTTGCATGGCCTACAAGAAGCTGCTGGGATGGTGCGGATCTGCTTGCTGCAAGTGAGAAATCTCCAAGGAAATTTCAAATGCTGTATTTCCACTAGTATTAACAGCCAATGTTGCGATAAAGCAAATTCTACACTGATAGATCTGAAACAGGACTTTGATCCGGTAAGGGAAAACAATATCCAATAAATATGACAGCCAAAATGGAGTTAGACACTTTGAGGAATGAATTTATGACAACCTTACAGGCTGGCTGCATTCGATTGGACTTGCAGATTTGTCTATAGCTACAACATAGAAACAACCTGTGGTTATTGTGGGACAGTATGATGAGATTGCTAGCAAACTGATATACCGACTGTTATATACCAATTGTCACTCTGATCAAGAAAATGCAGGAAATGAATTTAAGTCTTAATAGGCCATGATCCTTTTGTCATATATGTACCATTTGTGAAATTTAATTCTGATTTTTTTATTTTATTTGTAATCTATGTCTTTATAAATTGCACTAGCTGGTTTTCTTACCAGCACAGCTTTTGGCATGCCTACATGTAAATTGCTGCAGAACCTGCAAGTCTTTAACATCAGGTCATAGGCCATACTTGTATTTGGTCTGGTCCTACATACTTGCAAAGTTTTTGTTGATGGTTCTGGGAAGTCTCATAAAGCTGTAGTGGTTTGGTGTGAAGATAACAATTGGTATCATTCTGTAAAAATTATTGAAGGTTCAACCCAAGTAGCAGAACTTGGCTCAGCTTTAAATTACTTAGAGCTCTTTAAGGAGGAACCTCTAAATTTGATTTGTGATTCTGAGTACGTAGTCAAGGTCCAACACACGTATCTGGTTCTGAACTTTTTGTTTGTTTGTTTATTTGTTTGTTTTTATAAAAAAAAGGGGGGAAGTAGGGGAAACACCACAAAACCAATTGTCAAAAGCATTGTATGTGATGAAATACTTTGCAAGTATGACCCAAAACCATGCTAAATCAGAAAGAACCTACATTAGTTATGGTCAAATCACTAGTCATTGGAAAAGGCCACATCAATTGATAACCTGGGGAAAAGGTTATGTTTGTGTCATTACAGGCCGAGGATTGAAGTGGATTCAACAAAGATTCAACGGATGCAGATGGACAGGAGGGAGATAAGTTGTGAGGACTGTTTCAGATGTAAACCATGGATCCCAATTCAGAGTTACAGATGCTCGCAGACCTGGTGGTCTAGAAGCCTATTAGCAAGCAGGTGGTGTACCTTCTGTGGAGAATGGCAATTTGAACAATCAGCAGGAGATCCAAAAGGGTGATATTATGATTAGATAGTCAATGCATAGATAAGGTAAAATTATGACATATCCCTACCATAGTAATCTAAGTTTAGCAACTGATAAAGTTTTAGAAGGGATATTAAGGTTAAGCTGTTGATCTTTTAAATAGGTTAAGATAACTTTTAAGATATTAATTCAATTATTAGTATATGCTGATGATATTAAGTATGTTACCCTATAAACTGCGCAGTTATAAATCTTCTAGGAATTTAAGAAAATATATTGTATTAACTTCTCTGGTTATTCTGAATCTATTAAAATAGTGTGTTAATAAGGTTGTCATAGTAGAATTAAGGTTTTAAGAATAGGCAGGTAGTAGTTTGATCTTATTAAGTAAGGTTTAACTGCATTATATGTAATTGTAATTATGTTGTTAATCACGTGTTCTATGTTGCAGTATATTTCTAAAATGATGCACTGTGCGGTTCAAGGGGCCTGACTAATTCAGGAAAAGAAAGGGGGAAGTGTGGAGGGGTCTTGATAGATAAAGACCTGTTGCTGAATTAGTCAGGCTCAAAGGAATCTCAAGGCCGCTTCGAGAAGCTGAGTCTGCTGTGAGAAAGAGGGGCGTTCCACAGTCACCGGGGTCCTGGCGTGGCGTGAATCATCGGACATATCATCAGTGAGACTCCAGTGCACGGACAGCCCACAATACTCATTTAGCGAATCCATGCTTGGAGCGTGGAGGCATGATTAGAATATAGTTACGTATATAAGGAGATTGTATCTGTAATAAATGGCTTAGCGTGATTCACATTGAATCAACTGGTTTTGCTGAGTCCTTATCTCGATCTAACAAACATGTTTACAATTTCACGTCAAAATTGCTAAAATTCCAGTTGAAATTTTTTCAAAGTCCCTTCAAAATTTTCCAATTTTTGTCCCAATTCTTCCCATTCCCATTGAAACTTTTCAAATCCCTCTCAAAATTGTTGAAATTCTGTTGAAGCTTTTAAAATTCTCTCTAGAATTTTCAAAATCCATGTCCACATGTTTACAATTTCACGTCAAAATGGCTAAAATTCCAGTTGAAATTTTTTCAAAGTCCCTTAAAAATTTTCCAATTTTTGTCCCAATTCTTCCCATTCCCATTGAAACTTTTCAAATCCCTCTCAAAATTGTTGAAATTCTGTTGAAGCTTTTAAAATTCTCTCTAGAATTTTCAAAATCCATGTCCACATGTTTACAATTTCACGTCAAAAAATGGCTAAAATTCCAGTTGAAATTTTTTCAAAGTCCCTTAAAAATTTTCCAATTTTTGTCCCAATTCTTCCCATTCCCATTGAAACTTTTCAAATCCCTCTCAAAATTGTTGAAATTCTGTTGAAGCTTTTAAAATTCTCTCTAGAATTTTCAAAATCCATGTCCACATGTTTACAATTTCACGTCAAAAAATGGCTAAAATTCCAGTTGAAATTTTTTCAAAGTCCCTTAAAAATTTTCCAATTTTTGTCCCAATTCTTCCCATTCCCATTGAAACTTTTCAAATCCCTCTCAAAATTGTTGAAATTCTGTTGAAGCTTTTAAAATTCTCTCTAGAATTTTCAAAATC